>WWET01004296.1:71699-100758 GCA_011038615.1 Limnodynastes dumerilii
ATTGCGGTGTGCATGCAAGACAGAGAATATTGTGCCAATAGATCACTAGCAAAAGCACAGCCGAGTAAAGGCAGAAGGGCAGAAGACAATAAAATGCCCTCTAATCTTCTCCATCGACTGAATATTAGTCTGATCTGACCGCAATGTATTTATTTTTAAGTCATCTGAAAACATGAAATGTCCACATGAGGATTAATCAGTTATAACACAGATGACAGGTAAACACAGGATTATCACAATGTATGTAAGAACCATAAACACAATAAAATATCGTAATAATAAAAACAGAACAAACCTCTTGTTCCCTTTGAAATATAACAACTCTTCCTCCTTTGTCTCCTGTAGCTAACAAGTCACCAGAAAAGTTGAACTCGACAGTAGAAATGATATCAGCTGCACAGGGGGAGAGAAGAGTTTTACAAATATAAATATAAATGTAGTTTTGTGTCAGTTAAAGGGCGATAGAGTCTTTAATCCACTTAATAAAGTGCTAGGTGCTCAGGGAAAGAAAAGATATAATAAAATAATAAATAGACAAAGAAGATCCGCATACAGTGTAGTATTGTAATAAACAAATTATTTGATAACACCAGGAATAAATGTGTAAAACCAGGGGTGCTTAAATGATTAAACAGGACCACCACTTAGTGATATAACGTGCCATGTACATATGTCTCTGAATACGTGGATATACAAAGTGATAGAAAATAAAGCTCTCTCTTATATAGCCCGTGGTTCAGTACACTAAAGGGGTGTAAGAGAGATGGGACTCACTACAATTGGTGTATCCCTTCTCCCCATCCCATTATAGCAGAGTTATCCTTTTTATTGCTTTGTTTTACCACATTTTTTCTATTCTTCCAATGTTTCCATAGTAGTGTGTTTAGCAATACGGGATACAAGAATGAACATAGTAAGTAAACAATAAAACCTCAGACACTATTCACCATAGATTTCCTATGCAGCAAATCATCATCTGCTTAGAAGAGAAACACATTAAAGAAGTTTCAAAGTGTCTGAATCTGTGAGATGAGACACAGGAGGAGATCTGCTTCATCTGCTTCATAGCTGAAATGTTATAAGACCTCTTAGCTCTTAGCTCATGGATCACACATCTAACAAGTCTTCACGGTTTTACTTTCACGATGGGTCAATCTGCATGAAATTCCTAGAAAACAAACCGGCCACTTTTGGAGAATCCCATCATAGAGTGAACATGATCAGTTCCCAGCCTGCTATCCCAGGGACAATATCACAAATATACAATATCACAAAGCAAGGGCAATCTGATGCTATAAAAAGAAATCTGGATAACAACTTCTAATAAGCGGATGTGTCCAAGACCAGGGCTCCACAAGGTTTAATCTAGGAGCTGGACCAAAAATGTGTGAGGTTTTTTGTTTTTTTGACAGTGTTTTAGATGGACAACATTGCGTGTACACATAGACGCTATAACACACACACACACACACTAACACACACACACACATACGTTCAAACTAAATGGTTTGTCCCAGAGTTCCCCCAAGATGTCGGCTTCCATGCCAGAAGCCTTTTGATAGCAGGGCAGGATGATCCGCCATGCACACAGTACGTATGCATATTGGGGGCAGGGAGGTACAGTAAGGGCTTGCGTGTGACTTCCATGGGGCCAGTTTATAAAAAAAAATTTTTTTAGGGGCCTTGGGTTCAAAGTCCGTACAAATGAGTTGCTTGATCCCCGACAAAGCATCGACCTCAGCGGCAGCAGATTTCAGGATCTGGTCCAATATGGAGATTACCATGGCAACACATCATTCATGAGGAATAACTATGGACCGGATCCACAGGTCTGTCCAATAGCCCATTACGCATGCAGAGTGCATCATTGGGCAGCTGTGACTGGAGCATGCACCCTGCAGAGGTTATGTTAGTATTACTATACGTGGGTGGGGGACACATGTAAATGTTACAGTGTGGATGGTAACACCCACTTCCGCGTGGTTCAGCGATTGGTGGATACTGATCCGCAAGCGTGACTTATGGCAGCGTACATCACATTTATCATGCACGAGAAGGGAGTGACAGGGAGAGTTCACGCCCCTCTCGTGTGGATTTAAACACCTCGCACGTACGGAATATGTGCAGGGTGTGGAATAGATCCGATATGTGTAACCTGTAATAAAATATACAAGCATTCATTCATTCAGATCTAGGATGTGTTATTTTAGTGTTCCCTTTATTTTATTGAGCAGTGTATTTAAAGACCTATACTTCAATATGGAGTTGGTCTCCTTTTTGCAGATATAACTCTTTAAGTAAGACTTTTCACAAGATTTTGGAGAGTTTCTGTGGGAATTTGGGCCCATTCATCCTGTGGAGCATGTATGAGGTCAGGCTCTGGTGTTGGATGAGAAGGCCTTGCTCCTCATCCCCATTCTACTTTATCCCAAAGGTGCTTGATGGGGTTGAGGTCAGGGCTCTGTGCAGGCCGGTCAAGATCTTCCACACCAAACCATGTCTTTATAGTCCTTGCTTTGTGCACTGGGGCACTGTCAGGTTGGAATAGAAAAGGCCTTCCCCAAATTGTTGCCAAGCTTGGAAGCAAAGCATTGTCCAATATGACTTAGTCTGCTGAAGCATTAAGACTGCCCTGGAGATAAGGAGCCTAGCCCTAACCCTGAAAAAACAGCCCCATACCATTCTCCCTCCTCCACCAAACTTGTACAATGCAGCCAGGTCATGTTCTCCCACCATCCACCAAACCCCGACTCATCCATCCGACTGCCAAATAAAGACGCACGATTCATGTCCACAGTCCAGTGCCGGTGTCAGACTTGGTGATGTGCGGCTTCCATGCAGCTCCCACCGCAGTTTTTGTGCTTACATTAACGTCATAAGAAGTTCGTCAACTCTTCAGCTATGGAATCATTGGTGACTTTTACGCACCATGCGCCTTAGCCGTCATTGACTCCGCTATGTGACTTTACGTAGTCTTCTGTTTCGTGGCTGTTGTTCCTAAACGCTTCTTCTTTCTAATAATACAAATTACAGTTCACCATGGCCTATCCAGCAGGGATGAAATTCCACGACCCATCTTATTGGAAAGGTGGCATCACAGCCCCACGCTTCAAGTCTCGGAGCTCTTCAGAACGACCCATTATGTATCTCAAATGTTTCTAAAAGGATGCTGCATGTCCAGCTGATTGATTTTACACATCAGTGGCAACACGTCTGATTTAAACACCAGAATTCAGGTGTGGCCAAATACATCTGTCCATATAGTGTATATCTTATAAATTATGTTTATTAGCACCCATACATGGCAACGCTAGTATATTTTTATTGCAGGTAGCTATATACACACACTTATCCGGACCTATTCTAAACCCTCTGACTTCTTCCTTGGCATGTGCTGTGTAGGGGAAAGAAGTCAGTGGTGACTAGCGCATGAAAGGCAGCGGTTGCCCCTTTGGGACTTGTTGGGTCCTGGCTAAGACTATTCTATAGCCCTGTACAGAAGGAATTAGGTTCTCCCCAATGACTGCAGAAACTGGCAGAATTAGGCAGCATTTCTCTGTAGTGTTTTTTGTTTGTTATTTTTTCAGTGAATGGCGGATCTTTTATCAGGAGCAACTCGGGACTTTACAAGCACAGGCCCGTGACCTTGCCCCTGAACTTTAAAAGGAAAATGTAAAATAAAAGTTTCTCCAAGACATTGCAAGCTTGGGATGTAAAGCGATAATATTTGTGTGCAATACTACACCGCAATCAATATGGCAAATTACAATAAATATATATATTTCGGCATTAATATGCACCAATTTACAGGGAGTTCATAGTCCTTGTGAAACAAACTCTCTAGATTCACTGTTGACCTTCACAAAAATAATCAGCCTTGAAATTTAAATACCCTTAATAACGTCAAACATCTAAATAATGCTGAATATTACAGTGTATGTCAAACATTTAACCATTTTAAACGGTTGTAAACATAATTTGTTGCAGGGAAGCGAATAAGGAGCAATTTTGCAGCTTAACAACACACTATTGTAAAATGGCTGCTTATATACATATAAAAAAGCTGCATTTTCAAAATACCCATTTTACTACATGCTTTTAGCAGCAGCAGTAAATGGCACCGTTTACAGACACGAGGGCCGGAGCATTTCTTGTTTCTGTGTAGATTTCCCCATGAATTTCGAGCAACTACTCTGGATTAAAGTGATTTGAGCAGCCACCGTTTTGTGTATTTAAACGATCATTTTGTGTATTTAAATGTGAATTATAATTAAAAATACATGATATATGACCCAATACAGGGATTCTGACAGTTTTAGAGTTAGGACCCACCATAGCAAAAAGCCTTGAGAGGCTGGTGGCTCATCACATATTTACAAATGTATGTAATTCATATTTCTGTGCTTTGTTTTACAGATACAATGACAGTTACTGGTTATTAGCAAGAGTGTTGGGTGAGTTTCTCTTGCAAAAAATAAATAAAAATATATATCTATATATACACATACACAGACTTTAAATTTTAAAGGCAGTTGCTACTAAATGCAACATTAATTCCTATTCTGGTGTATTGGGCGTGTGTATAGAACAACATTTCTCTAAACAAGCATAGATGAAATATTCTTCGCTTGTAGTTGAACAAAATGTACTAGATCACATTATTTTAGTCTAAGGACCGTAGAAGCATTTTACATTCTGCCTATGTATAATAAGTAACTGCAAAGCACCCACAGATATGTGCATTAAATGTATAGGAAGACAAATTGTACAGACAGATGTGTCCAAAGCATCGCTCGCTTTCATGCATGTTGCATAGAATCCATGGCAGTATGAGAGTTGATATAATAAAATGGCCACCAGTTTGAGTACAATAACCTGCAAAATTCCCTATATTTTTTCTATGCTGAGTTAAGCCTCAATGACATCCAGAAGAGACTGATAGGAAATATTTATAGTCATACAGACCATTCTGTGAGCATGTGTTGAGCAATGCATGAATATAGCACACACCTTTGCACAAAGGGATATTTAATCAGTGCAAAAAATAAAATGATAATCACAGAGTAATTAGAGGGAAGGTCCTTTTACTACATTTATTACTGCGTGTGTTATCAGTGCTGCAGGCAAGAGATGTCTATGCAGGTGTAACGGGGATAGAAGTGGTTGTGTAATGACATCTCCTATAGAATAATGACATATAGTATATAGTATCTGGTACTTGGTCAATGGAACTTTGTATTCAGAATGGAAGGTGGTACAAACCTGCCCTTCCGCTCAGAGCTCAATATATCGTATATACAGGAAAGTATTAATATTAATCACAAAGTGGCTATAAGAACCCTGATTACAGATAACTATACACCCATGCAAAACGCATATCACTCACACATACTGACATGTTGTCTGTGAAGACAACCTATTCCAAAACACATGGCCATATGGCACGCATAGTTACTCAGAAATGATTGTGACCCACAGACAGCCAGAAGTTGTGTATATAGCTGGGTACACAATGGCATCTTTCTGTAACAACACGACATCGTAACGATTCTGCACCGGATCTTTGTACTGTACAGACTGAAACAGTCCCCCGATGGATTGTTCAGAATATTAAGCCGTATAATCAGACATTAATGACTCTAAAAATCAGGAGCCCCCAAAAATCATATCCCATAATGCAATGAGGTTCAGATAATTCTGTGACAAGATGTCGCCAGGTCCCAATTTCTAGTTGCCATGCTGACCGGTATTTGTCAAGCGCTGGCATGAACACTGGTCAGCTTTACGTCTGCACTGCAATTTAGAGTTGCTTCGGGCACAGTCCGCCAACTTTAAATCTGGCCACATAACATTCTGTGCATCTCTCTATCTGGCAATGGAGCAGTTTGCAAGGTGCAAATCTGTTATCATCCATGTCCCACAACATAACCGTTTACATTTCACTGATACAATATACATTACATTTTACAAGTAGATAATGCAAACAAAAAAAACCTGAAACAAAACGCGACAAAAATATCTACTTTTCCTTTCAGAGATCTCTCGCTTGACAGCAAATGGAAATCCACAAAATAAACATGATTTTTAGAACAAGATCTGTTTCCTTTCACTTAATAGGCAGCTTCTGAAGGTTGTTTGTACAGTTGATCTCAGTACGCTCGCAGATATACTCTTCCATCTGCTACAAACTTAAAGATCTCTGTGGGCCCGATTCAATTGAATTAAAAGCGTTCGCTGGCGTATTTTTAACACAATTTTTTTGCAAAATAACGGGTGCTATTTTTTTGCTATTCAATTATTTTGCAGCGTTAAAAATATGCAGTTTTTTTTTACCAATAGTGTTAATTAAAAATTCGCCCCTATGAGAGGGGCGGATTTTTAACGCTGCCCTGTTTTGTGCCCCACAGGGCATGCTGATGCTTGTAGAACTATAAGCATCAGCATGCCCATGGATGCCCTGCCAGCCAGGGGCCGCTGTGCAGGTGCCTTGGTAATCGTGAGAACAATATTTCAGACACTGGCCAATAACCTGTCATTAGCGCCGGGCATTTCCTGCTAGCAGGAAGTGATTTGCGATGTTTAAAAAATTTTTTTTTTATTTTCCCGTTAAATTTTCCCTTCGCTGCCTGCTCTTTTTGCGCAGCGGTAAAAAAATTTGAATCGCTGAATTTTTATTGTTCAATTGCCGGCGAAGGCGTCGTATTTTTCTGACGCAATATTTTTTAAAATATTGCTGGCAATTGAATCTGGCCCTGACAAAAGAGTTCCGTACAGCGCTTACAGTAATTAGGAACACACAGCTTATATAAAAAGTTACAAATTTATTGATACATACAACAAATAAGTAAAATAAGTAAATATTGTTGCAATCTTGTCTAAAGGTGTTGTCAAATGGGAAGACAAAATAGCATTTACTTTCAATAGAGTTAACGTTACATCCAAGTGCTTCTGGTTATCAGTCTTGAGCAGCAATTATAGTGAAACCGACACTTGGTCAGTAGAGTTCAGTAGTGTTAGCTGTATCACAAGCTACTTTCAAATTTGCATAGTGCAAAGTTCTCGGCAGATGGCATGCATAAGTTGATATTAGGAAAAAAGGGGTAGATCCAAAACTACGTTTGAAGTACGTTTATTCGCAGAGTGTATTTTCGTGCGCTTAAATTCGCTACACTCCCCTCGGCACACCCCTTGCACGGACGTATTTTGTCAAGATATGCTTTCCAAATCCTACCTTAACTTTTTCCAACGTAACCGCTGTCATACGCACACGTACATATGGGCTAGACGAATTTACGCAGCTAAGCACGCCCATACTGTACACTGTAAATACCACCCCCCGCCTACTTCACGTATTTCACACGTATTTTGGAGTAACGTAAATTTGGCACGCCCACACGTAAGTATTTACATGTCACATGTCTCTTACGGTTTACAATGATATCGGTAGGAACGTAACATCTATACAGTGCATTGTAATATCAAGTCACTCGGTCAGAATGTCATTTTACTGACATCTGGATTGGGAAGATTGCGTTCTAGCGTTGTGACATGTTTGGGCCGTATTCGTATACAGATGCGTGTGTATAAAGTACGCAAATATACGCAATATATGCAAGGCAACACCCATGACACCCCCCTTGCTCGGACAGGTTTTCGGTGACTTCTGCCTCCATAGGGCACCCTTAAGTCTACGTGTGTACTTACCTGCGTATGTTTCTTATGTACATGCATATTTATCTAACTGCACCCTCAAATGCCCATTTAAATGCTTCCCCCGCCAACTTTCATAAAAGCCACGCCCCTGAACGCTCGTCCCTAAGTCCGTGCCGAAAGTACTTACGTGCGTAAATACTACATAATGTGCGTGGAAAAAGTTACTACGCACGCGCCGTTCATCCGATCCTAAAAATAAGCACGCAATCCCACGCAAAAAACGGATCTGCGAATACGGTTCGTCGCGTGTGCATGAGTAGAACACAAATGAAGGTGAAATCCAACTGCCTTTAATTCCTCTGATGAAATTCCTTTGACGGAACGAAACGCGTATGGACGGCATAAATCAATTGGTACCATCAACTATTTGGCTATAATAACACTGCCTAGCACACAAGGTATTCGGGACTTTATTGCTCTATATCCAACAAAATCAAAGGAGGACTTTTGTTTCCCAGTGCGTCTGTTAACATATATTTGCCTACGGACAGTTCAAGGGGACGGACCCTGTTTGTGAATCGGGATCCATGTGCTTTTCCATCTGGCGGGTGAGGATTGTTTAAACAAGTGGGAGCAGCGGACTTCCGGTGGCGCGGTGCACAGAGTTGGCCGCATTTTACCAGTGCTCCTAACTTGTTGCGTGTAAAACCCTACAGAACGGGCTTACAAGCTCTCTCCAGCCGGCTGTTGGAACCCACGACGCTGCTGGGAATACAGGGAGCTGCCTGTGGCGGGGAGCGTCCTTTCCTAGACCCCGGAGTCCGCCTCGGAACTCAGAGGCCTACACAGCGGTGAGGGGCCGGAGCCTATACGTCGGCGCAGTTCACCCACGCAGACGGAGCCGCGGCCTTGCGATTGCCGGCTCGACCCCCGGGCGGGAGCCCAGTGACATAAGCCGCGGAGTGGATCCGGAGCTTTTTAATCTCCGGTACTCGACGATATCGGAAGGCTCAGGAAGGACCGTGAGGAGCGCGC
Source organism: Limnodynastes dumerilii (assembly GCA_011038615.1). NCBI lineage: Eukaryota > Metazoa > Chordata > Amphibia > Anura > Limnodynastidae > Limnodynastes > Limnodynastes dumerilii. The sequence continues at coordinate 80,388 of WWET01004296.1, forward strand.
TGTAAAAAGGGCGCGAAAAGGGGAGCCATTTTCCTGCTGTTCGCCCGGACCGTTGGGGAGTAGACGGAGGATCATCACTGTGGACCTCAGGGAGCGGCTGCCAGATACATCGGTATTGGGGAAGGGAAACGGACGGTAACGAGCTGCTGCAGAGTGTGACGGAAGGGGGAACGGGGGATCTCCTTTGCAGGCTTAGTGCCTATTTGCCTCATTAGCCCCTGTCGTGTAAAGGGATCCATTATGTCATGCGGCTGCACGTGTAAAGGGATCTATTATGTCATGCAGCTACACGTGTAAAGGGATCTATTATGTCATGCAGCTGCACGTGTAAAGGGATCTATTATGTCATGCGGCTGCACGTGTAAAGGGATCTATTATGTCATGCGGCTGCATGTGATTGAAGTGTGTTCGGCTTTCTGGTACAATACAGGATTTATCAGACTACACAGTACACATGGAGATACATCTCGTCTTGGTGTGATAAATCACATGAAATCGTATGAGTTAAACACTATTTTACGCCATCTACGTAGCATTTTGTTATGTAGATAGTCATTAAAGACCAAATGTATGCAATCCACATAACGAAACGCTACGTAGATGGCGTATAATCGTTACCTCGCATGCGCAGCAGCTATAAACGGAAAAATAGGCACGCAAGTTTAACATTTCAGGGTCGTGAATCCAGTCCCTAGATCTTAAGCTGGCCATACACTGGAGCGATTATTGGCCCAATCACCCAATTATCGGTTGATCAGGCAAATCATTGCCCTAGTTAGTGGATATGATCAATTTTTGAAACGAGAGAGAGACGCTCTGTACGATTATTTGGTCTTTTTAACATGTTTGATTTAACAGTTTTATTATCGCCCGATAATTTAAGGGAGCCAATCAGGTTACTGAAGAATTATGGGTCCCAGCAGGAGGTGTATGGTGCCGATAACGGAACATTACCCTGGCGGGAAATCGTCCTGTTTATCGGGAGACCCCCTGCAGGGATCGATCATCGTCCCAGTGTATGACCGGCTTTATTGACGCTACACAATTGTATAAGCCGGGAAACCTATGCATTTCTCTACAAATTCCTTCCTTAGGACGTCCTTCAGCAAAAGGTTGTACAGATACTTCAAAAGAAGTCTCTCCAGGGACAAACGCAATTAAATCTCTGACGAGTGTATAGAGAAATGATCCACTGCAGACGTCTCCGTGTCGATTTTCCTTGGGGTGTCTCTGCATACAACTAGGAACATTGCACACTGATTAAAATGCAGGCAGTGGATTGTTTCTAAATAGTATATAGCAAAACCAACGCCTGCCAGACGTTTTAAAGCAAATGTTCTTGGAGAGACTTCTTTTGAACTATCTGCACAACCTTTTAAAGCATTTGTTTTTGAGTCTCTTAAACGACTTATACTTCTATTTTTGCACAGACATATATGTGAACGACACACACATTAGAATAGACAACTTTATAGTACCAATTTATTATATAAACATATATAAGACTCTCTGTGCCTTAATGCCCATACTGGCCACCCCTCCCATCCCCAATACCCTATTTTCTTACCTATCAAAGACTTCTGACCTCTGCTGCATGCGCTGGCTGGATGAGAGGCCAACATGCTGGAGAAGTGTTTAAGCCACCGGACAGTCCCTAACCACCTGCCCCCTGAAACTGCAGCGGTGGGATGATGGTGACTTTCCTCATCATGCACATCAGATATATATATATATACACACACACACACACACATCTATATATCTATATAATTCAGAAATTTCTATACTAGAGATGATAAATACCAAGAACTGAAACTGAAAACGAAAGACAATTACTTGCCTTGGTGGCTTTAGAATAACACTGAAATAAGTAAATAGCAGGGATTGGAAAAGCTCCTGAAAATGACATTTAAATGACACATTTAGAAGGTATTGTGTAAATTATTTAACTACAGTTCACACATATTAGCTGTTCTTAATTATGCCCAATTACCCCCAAAAGAGCTGGTTCTAAATATACACAAATGCAAAATAAACACACTGAAGTGGCCGGGATCGTTGCACAAGTTATGGCTGCATTGAATCTTGAGCTTCATCCAAAGCCAATAAACATTATTTTGACACTAGGAAGAGTGGGCATGTCTAGCGAGGCTATAATAAACAAACACGTGATCAGAGAATACAAGCCACGCGGGTTTCTTCATCACTCCCTTAAATCAAACTACACCCAAACTTTACACACAAAAAAGTGGACTACAAACACAAGCGTATTGTCAGCTTCAAAAGCAGGGAGAGAAATGCTCCGAGTGTCACTGGTAAAATGTTTTATGCACTGTCCGGGTTGCTTGCAATCTATGATACGCATCATTATAACCTCTACCAACTTAAACTGGGCAGGTCACTAATAAAGCCATAAAACATGCAATCATCGGATGCGGGATAGTTACTGGTGAGCGTCAACGCGCACACCATTATTTAGAATAGGCCTGACCTATGCAATAGATGGTGGAAAGTGACCTAGGACCCTTATTATCACCCAATATATCCTATTGATCACATCCAATCTTCACAGCAGATAAATAGACATCACCCAGGAGAGGTCAGAATCTACTCCTGACCATTATAAAACATGGCACCAGAGACGTGTGATCTGATGGCTTCCGCACAGAAGCCTACAGGTGCGATCGTAATACTGGACCTGACGGGTGGCCTAGCGGCACAGAGAGATTAGCACAGAATACGGAATTAATCTGGGGGCGGGGGAGCAGGGGAAGTGGCAAGAGTGGCACAGAATACCGCTGTAACCAGGTTACCTAATGGCCCAGTGGCCCTGGAAATAAGAGCAACCTTCTAACCCAGAGGCACGGGGACAGAAACAATGGACACTGGAGTAACCAGGTGGCTTGGTGGTACATGAACAGATATGCAAGACACCACTGTGACTAGGTGACCTGGTGGTACAGGGACACAGGACATAAGATATTGGAGTAACCAGGTGGCACAAAATAAGGTTTCCTAGTGGCAAAGCGTGCCATTGTAAGCGGGTAGATTGGTAGCACAGGACACTGAAGTAACTATATAGCTTGGTGTCACAGGGACAGAGACACAGGACAATGGAGTAATCAATGTCTAGTGGCACAGGGAGAGTGACCAGGACATGGGAGTAAGCATGATTCCTGGTGGCACAGGGTCAGATAGACTGGACACTGGAGTAACCATGCATCCGGGTGGTACAGGAAGATACACAGGACACGGAGGTAACCATGTAGCTTGGTGGCCCTTGGATGACGACAAGGATACCGGTGCAACCATGCTGTGTGGTGGCACAGTGACAAATATACTGGACAATGGAATCACCACGTAGTGTGGTGGCACAGTGGGAGTGACCAGGACACCAAGATAGCCATGTAGCTTGATGGTACAGGGCGAATGACCAGGATACTGGAGTAACCATGTAGTGTGGTGGCACAGACAGAGGGATACACGCAGCGTGGTGGCACAGGGAGAGGGAGACACGCAGCGTGGTGGCAGAGGGAGAGGGAGACACGGAGCGTGGTGGCAGAGGGAGAGGGAGACACGGAGCGTGGTGGCACAGGGAGAGAGATACACGGAGCGTGGTGGCACAGGGAGAGGGATACACGGAGCGTGGTGGCACAGGGAGAGGGATACACGGAGCGTGGTGGCACAGGGAGAGGGATACACGGAGCGTGGTGGCACAGGGAGAGGGATACACGGAGCGTGGTGGCACAGGGAGAGGGATACACGGAGCGTGGTGGCACAGGGAGAGGGATACACGGAGCGTGGTGGCACAGGGAGAGGGATACACGGAGCGTGGTGGCACAGGGAGAGGGATACACGGAGCGTGGTGGCACAGGGAGAGGGATACACGGAGCGTGGTGGCACAGGGAGAGGGATACACGGAGCGTGGTGGCACAGGGAGAGGGATACACGGAGCGTGGTGGCACAGGGAGAGGGATACACGGAGCGTGGTGGCACAGGGAGAGGGATACACGGAGCGTGGTGGCACAGGGAGAGGGATACACGGAGCGTGGTGGCACAGGGAGAGGGATACACGGAGCGTGGTGGCACAGGGAGAGGGATACACGGAGCGTGGTGGCACAGGGAGAGGGATACACGGAGCGTGGTGGCACAGGGAGAGGGATACACGGAGCGTGGTGGCACAGGGAGAGGGATACACGGAGCGTGGTGGCACAGGGAGAGGGATACACGGAGCGTGGTGGCACAGGGAGAGGGATACACGGAGCGTGGTGGCACAGGGAGAGGGATACACGGAGCGTGGTGGCACAGGGAGAGGGATACACGGAGCGTGGTGGCACAGGGAGAGGGATACACGGAGCGTGGTGGCACAGGGAGAGGGATACACGGAGCGTGGTGGCACAGGGAGAGGGATACACGGAGCGTGGTGGCACAGGGAGAGGGATACACGGAGCGTGGTGGCACAGGGAGAGGGATACACGGAGCGTGGTGGCACAGGGAGAGGGATACACGGAGCGTGGTGGCACAGGGAGAGGGATACACGGAGCGTGGTGGCACAGGGAGAGGGATACACGGAGCGTGGTGGCACAGGGAGAGGGATACACGGAGCGTGGTGGCACAGGGAGAGGGATACACGGAGCGTGGTGGCACAGGGAGAGGGATACACGGAGCGTGGTGGCACAGGGAGAGGGATACACGGAGCGTGGTGGCACAGGGAGAGGGATACACGGAGCGTGGTGGCACAGGGAGAGGGATACACGGAGCGTGGTGGCACAGGGAGAGGGATACACGGAGCGTGGTGGCACAGGGAGAGGGATACACGGAGCGTGGTGGCACAGGGAGAGGGATACACGGAGCGTGGTGGCACAGGGAGAGGGATACACGGAGCGTGGTGGCACAGGGAGAGGGATACACGGAGCGTGGTGGCACAGGGAGAGGGATACACGGAGCGTGGTGGCACAGGGAGAGGGATACACGGAGCGTGGTGGCACAGGGAGAGGGATACACGGAGCGTGGTGGCACAGGGAGAGGGATACACGGAGCGTGGTGGCACAGGGAGAGGGATACACGGAGCGTGGTGGCACAGGGAGAGGGATACACGGAGCGTGGTGGCACAGGGAGAGGGATACACGGAGCGTGGTGGCACAGGGAGAGGGATACACGGAGCGTGGTGGCACAGGGAGAGGGATACACGGAGCGTGGTGGCACAGGGAGAGGGATACACGGAGCGTGGTGGCACAGGGAGAGGGATACACGGAGCGTGGTGGCACAGGGAGAGGGATACACGGAGCGTGGTGGCACAGGGAGAGGGATACACGGAGCGTGGTGGCACAGGGAGAGGGATACACGGAGCGTGGTGGCACAGGGAGAGGGATACACGGAGCGTGGTGGCACAGGGAGAGGGATACACGGAGCGTGGTGGCACAGGGAGAGGGATACACGGAGCGTGGTGGCACAGGGAGAGGGATACACGGAGCGTGGTGGCACAGGGAGAGGGATACACGGAGCGTGGTGGCACAGGGAGAGGGATACACGGAGCGTGGTGGCACAGGGAGAGGGATACACGGAGCGTGGTGGCACAGGGAGAGGGATACACGGAGCGTGGTGGCACAGGGAGAGGGATACACGGAGCGTGGTGGCACAGGGAGAGGGATACACGGAGCGTGGTGGCACAGGGAGAGGGATACACGGAGCGTGGTGGCACAGGGAGAGGGATACACGGAGCGTGGTGGCACAGGGAGAGGGATACACGGAGCGTGGTGGCACAGGGAGAGGGATACACGGAGCGTGGTGGCACAGGGAGAGGGATACACGGAGCGTGGTGGCACAGGGAGAGGGATACACGGAGCGTGGTGGCACAGGGAGAGGGATACACGGAGCGTGGTGGCACAGGGAGAGGGATACACGGAGCGTGGTGGCACAGGGAGAGGGATACACGGAGCGTGGTGGCACAGGGAGAGGGATACACGGAGCGTGGTGGCACAGGGAGAGGGATACACGGAGCGTGGTGGCACAGGGAGAGGGATACACGGAGCGTGGTGGCACAGGGAGAGGGATACACGGAGCGTGGTGGCACAGGGAGAGGGATACACGGAGCGTGGTGGCACAGGGAGAGGGATACACGGAGCGTGGTGGCACAGGGAGAGGGATACACGGAGCGTGGTGGCACAGGGAGAGGGATACACGGAGCGTGGTGGCACAGGGAGAGGGATACACGGAGCGTGGTGGCACAGGGAGAGGGATACACGGAGCGTGGTGGCACAGGGAGAGGGATACACGGAGCGTGGTGGCACAGGGAGAGGGATACACGGAGCGTGGTGGCACAGGGAGAGGGATACACGGAGCGTGGTGGCACAGGGAGAGGGATACACGGAGCGTGGTGGCACAGGGAGAGGGATACACGGAGCGTGGTGGCACAGGGAGAGGGATACACGGAGCGTGGTGGCACAGGGAGAGGGATACACGGAGCGTGGTGGCACAGGGAGAGGGATACACGGAGCGTGGTGGCACAGGGAGAGGGATACACGGAGCGTGGTGGCACAGGGAGAGGGATACACGGAGCGTGGTGGCACAGGGAGAGGGATACACGGAGCGTGGTGGCACAGGGAGAGGGATACACGGAGCGTGGTGGCACAGGGAGAGGGATACACGGAGCGTGGTGGCACAGGGAGAGGGATACACGGAGCGTGGTGGCACAGGGAGAGGGATACACGGAGCGTGGTGGCACAGGGAGAGGGATACACGGAGCGTGGTGGCACAGGGAGAGGGATACACGGAGCGTGGTGGCACAGGGAGAGGGATACACGGAGCGTGGTGGCACAGGGAGAGGGATACACGGAGCGTGGTGGCACAGGGAGAGGGATACACGGAGCGTGGTGGCACAGGGAGAGGGATACACGGAGCGTGGTGGCACAGGGAGAGGGATACACGGAGCGTGGTGGCACAGGGAGAGGGATACACGGAGCGTGGTGGCACAGGGAGAGGGATACACGGAGCGTGGTGGCACAGGGAGAGGGATACACGGAGCGTGGTGGCACAGGGAGAGGGATACACGGAGCGTGGTGGCACAGGGAGAGGGATACACGGAGCGTGGTGGCACAGGGAGAGGGATACACGGAGCGTGGTGGCACAGGGAGAGGGATACACGGAGCGTGGTGGCACAGGGAGAGGGATACACGGAGCGTGGTGGCACAGGGAGAGGGATACACGGAGCGTGTAGCTCATTATCACCTATTTTCCCTTTGCACCTCTATGCGCTGCAAGAAAAAATATCTGATGTATCATTGCAAAGTGGGTTTTAGAGGCACATGACGCAAAATAGAATCACCCTGATGACCCCCGGGCAAGTAAAACATAGATGCAGTTGGCTGAACCCATACTAGCACATATGCTAACGCCCCTATTACACGCCATTTGCATTGGGGCCGTGATGATGACGTCAGTTGGCGAATATGTTTTTTTTTTTTTTACCCAGAAGCCAAATCCATCTGGTTTCCATGTGTTCAGATCTGGTTGTTGTTGTTTTTCTGTTCTTCGCAATTGCATACATCCGTGCTGTCCAATCAGAACACATTTCAGCCCATCAAGGATTCAGAGGAATAATACTTTGGACAGAGGGGATTGGTTTGTGCTCGTGGCTGGATGGAACCTCACAATTTATTATGATTAAGCGCTTACGTGCAAATCACCATGATGCACCAGCCCCATTTTCCACGTGGTTGGTGCATAAAACTTAAGGTAGAGTGCAGGGTTTGGAAGCGCTATACATGCATGGGAAGTGTTCTCTCCTCGCACGTAGGGTATTTAGAGTCAAGCCTGTGGAATTCTGCTGTTGCTGCAGATATGAGGCGTACATAGTGGTTGCGGATTTGAACGGATTTCACAATTAAATCACACGTGCAAAAACTGGATCATGAGCACTTATTTATTAGTTTGGGCTTTTTTTTGAATATATAGATAAGTTTTTTACTTACTATGTGTACCCATAAGAGATTGTTTTTTAAAATAATTGAGGGTGCTCATTTTGCATCTATAGGACTGCTCTGTGACTGCAGCGGTGCTTTTTTGGGGAGTTCACATCCAAAGAGTTGGTTTGTATCCTATGGATACAACAGATGTTCTTAAGGGTTTCCACGTAAATCTTGCATACACTTAGGTTGATAAAATGTTCTCAGTGGGATGCAATTGCCGGCCCGAGTAGCTGTACAAGCTTTCATAGTAGAAATTTGCTTTAGGGAACGAGGACCTGTTTGTGTAACTGTAAAATTTCAGAAGCTTTTTATAAAGTGTGTATCAGTTTGGCATCAGAATAGTTTCAATAGGTTTGATTCACCGCTCTGAAGATCTCAGTTTCGACAGATAACATCCCATGAATAAAATGGCGGCTGCAGTAATTATACAGCAGTGTTCATTTGGATGGGGTTTGCTGGCACGATGGTTTGTTTTGCAACACACCATCGTGCAGCAGCTGATTGGCGATTGTCGGCATTCTCCATTTTAGAGAGTACCAGTGGTGCGACTCTTGGAGTTCTGAAGATTTCTGCGCCAACAGCTAAGTGTTTTATGCCAACCCGAAGCATAACCCTTTCCTAATCCTCCATGTCTCTCGGTCTTACCCTAATCTTTCCCTTGTTGAGCCCTAACCCTAATCCTCTATGTGCCACAGCCCAACCCTAACCTTCCCCTTAAGCTCTAACCCTAACCTTATACCAACTGCAGCCTAACCCTAACCTTATACCCACTGCAGCCTAATCCTAACCTTATACCCACTTCAGCCTAACCCTAACCTTATACCCACTGCAGCCTGTCACTATTGGGAACGGAATAAAATAGGAACCAGTTCCCAATAGAAATTTTCTATATAGTAAGGCAATGATACAGCTGCCATTCAGCTGGCGGCCGCACTGGCATTTGCATCTCGTTTCAGTTAGACGAGTTGTTCACACAACTGCTGTGTATTTGAATATTGCAACAACGACGTATTTTTTTTGATTGTGTAACCAGCAGCCTATCCCTAACCCCACCCCTGAATTCGGGGAGAGTAACATTTGGCATTTGGAACGGGTAAACTGTTGAAATTGAAATTCTCTCTATTATACTCATGCTATAATAAAATGCGGTTTGTCGAAATATCAATTCCTGAACCGACGACTGCAGTACTTCCCGGTTCAAATGCTCTCCTTTGACACTGCCTGTCTGTGGTTTCAAGGAAGCTCACCGATGGAGCACAGTATCAAAATATAATCAACAATAGCTTTTATTACCATAAAATTTAAGAAACATACAATTAAAACATATCAAGGGCCAGATTTACTAAGCTGCGGGTTTGGAAAAATGAAGATGTTGCCCATGGCAACCAATCAGATTCTAGCTCTTACTTGCCTATACATACTAGAGAGTCAGCTAGAAACTGATTGGTTGCTATGGGCAACATCTCCACTTTTTTTGGATTAGGGCCGGTCCTGTAAGTGTAACGTTGCTGTTCTGGCTGTTCTTTCTTGAATGAAGCCACAGCTTGAAAAAGCCGACGTTAACTATGTGGTTCTGTAGTTTTTACTTTTATATCTTGGTCCATAAATAGAGTAGGTTGCTGTTATCAGATAAATAACAGATTGCACCTTCTTCCTATTCTATTTCTTTGCCAAATTGTGTCGCTTTTCCCATATGACAGTTGAATGATCTGTTCATGTATTATACTCATTGAACATACATTGCAAAGACATTCTTGTTTTTTAATAGTTTTAAAACATTAAAGAAGCCTATTGTTATAGCCCTTGGTCTCAGCATTATAGCTTACTTTGACAGTAGCCCAGGGCTTTGACAGATTGGCCGTGCTTGAGATTGGCCTACTCTTTAGAAGAACACCACTCAAAGGTGATTATTCCCTAAGTAAGTAGTCTCGCTCTTGGTATAAGTGCAGCGAAACCCTTCTCTTACTGTTCAATAGCTGTTTTGTGGTAAGAGGAGCTACCATCTGTTCATAAATACTGGAGAGAAGAAGCAGTCAGTAATTATTCCGGAGCAGTATCAAAGATAACTTGAACTTATTTAAGCAGATTCATCGGTGTTTGAATTGACTAAGTAGCCTGGAAACTGGATCTTAAGGTGGTTACACACCTATCCAATTATCAGGACGATCATACATTTTACAATGATTTAGTCCAATATCGCAAAAGTGTGTACAATCCCAAAATCATGATTTGTTGTGATAACGCATCTGTTGATTTGGTTTTATGGACTTTCTAAAAATCACGATCTCCAACAAATGTAAGAAGCGTGTACACAAATTCGACCATCTGTCCAACTTTTCTGTCAGTCTCCTGTGCAGTATAGACAGATATCTGTACAGTGTATACACAGGTCTGACCGTCTCTCCTGACATCTCCTGTGCAGTATAAACAGATATCTGTACAGTGTATACACAGGTCTGACCATCTCTCCTATCATCTCCTGTGCAGTATAAACAGATATCTGTACAGTGTATACACAGGTCTGACCATCTCTCCTATCATCTCCTGTGCAGTATAAACAGATATCTGTACAGTGTATACACAGGTCTGACCATCTCTCCTATCATCTCCTGTGCAGTATAAACAGATATCTGTACAGTGTATACACAGGTCTGACCGTCTCTCCTATCATCTCCTGAGCAGTATATACAGATATCTGTACAGTGTATACACAGGTCTGACCATCTCTCCTATCATCTCCTGTGCAGTATAAACAGATATCTGTACAGTGTATACACAGGTCTGACCATCTCTCCTATCATCTCCTGTGCAGTATAAACAGATATCTGTACAGTGTATACACAGGTCTGACCATCTCTCCTATCATCTCCTGTGCAGTATAAACAGATATCTGTACAGTGTATACACAGGTCTGACCGTCTCTCCTATCATCTCCTGAGCAGTATATACAGATATCTGTACAGTGTATACACAGGTCTGACCATCTCTCCTATCATCTCCTGTGCAGTATAAACAGATATCTGTACAGTGTATACACAGGTCTGACCATCTCTCCTATCATCTCCTGTGCAGTATAAACAGATATCTGTACAGTGTATACACAGGTCTGACCATCTCTCCTATCATCTCCTGTGCAGTATAAACAGATATCTGTACAGTGTATACACAGGTCTGACCGTCTCTCCTATCATCTCCTGAGCAGTATATACAGATATCTGTACAGTGTATACACAGGTCTGACCATCTCTCCTATCATCTCCTGTGCAGTATAAACAGATATCTGTACAGTGTATACACAGGTCTGACCATCTCTCCTATCATCTCCTGTGCAGTATAAACAGATATCTGTACAGTGTATACACAGGTCTGACCATCTCTCCTATCATCTCCTGTGCAGTATAAACAGATATCTGTACAGTGTATACACAGGTCTGACCGTCTCTCCTATCATCTCCTGAGCAGTATATACAGATATCTGTACAGTGTATACACAGGTCTGACCATCTCTCCTATCATCTCCTGTGCAGTATAAACAGATATCTGTACAGTGTATACACAGGTCTGACCATCTCTCCTATCATCTCCTGTGCAGTATAAACAGATATCTGTACAGTGTATACACAGGTCTGACCATCTCTCCTATCATCTCCTGTGCAGTATAAACAGATATCTGTACAGTGTATACACAGGTCTGACCGTCTCTCCTATCATCTCCTGAGCAGTATATACAGATATCTGTACAGTGTATACACAGGTCTGACCATCTCTCCTATCATCTCCTGTGCAGTATAAACAGATATCTGTACAGTGTATACACAGGTCTGACCATCTCTCCTATCATCTCCTGTGCAGTATAAACAGATATCTGTACAGTGTATACACAGGTCTGACCATCTCTCCTATCATCTCCTGTGCAGTATAAACAGATATCTGTACAGTGTATACACAGGTCTGACCGTCTCTCCTATCATCTCCTGAGCAGTATATACAGATATCTGTACAGTGTATACACAGGTCTGACCATCTCTCCTATCATCTCCTGTGCAGTATAAACAGATATCTGTACAGTGTATACACAGGTCTGACCATCTCTCCTATCATCTCCTGTGCAGTATAAACAGATATCTGTACAGTGTATACACAGGTCTGACCATCTCTCCTATCATCTCCTGTGCAGTATAAACAGATATCTGTACAGTGTATACACAGGTCTGACCGTCTCTCCTATCATCTCCTGAGCAGTATATACAGATATCTGTACAGTGTATACACAGGTCTGACCATCTCTCCTATCATCTCCTGTGCAGTATAAACAGATATCTGTACAGTGTATACACAGGTCTGACCATCTCTCCTATCATCTCCTGTGCAGTATAAACAGATATCTGTACAGTGTATACACAGGTCTGACCATCTCTCCTATCATCTCCTGTGCAGTATAAACAGATATCTGTACAGTGTATACACAGGTCTGACCGTCTCTCCTATCATCTCCTGAGCAGTATATACAGATATCTGTACAGTGTATACACAGGTCTGACCATCTCTCCTATCATCTCCTGTGCAGTATAAACAGATATCTGTACAGTGTATACACAGGTCTGACCATCTCTCCTATCATCTCCTGTGCAGTATAAACAGATATCTGTACAGTGTATACACAGGTCTGACCATCTCTCCTATCATCTCCTGTGCAGTATAAACAGATATCTGTACAGTGTATACACAGGTCTGACCGTCTCTCCTATCATCTCCTGAGCAGTATATACAGATATCTGTACAGTGTATACACAGGTCTGACCATCTCTCCTATCATCTCCTGTGCAGTATAAACAGATATCTGTACAGTGTATACACAGGTCTGACCATCTCTCCTATCATCTCCTGTGCAGTATAAACAGATATCTGTACAGTGTATACACAGGTCTGACCATCTCTCCTATCATCTCCTGTGCAGTATAAACAGATATCTGTACAGTGTATACACAGGTCTGACCGTCTCTCCTATCATCTCCTGAGCAGTATATACAGATATCTGTACAGTGTATACACAGGTCTGACCATCTCTCCTATCATCTCCTGTGCAGTATAAACAGATATCTGTACAGTGTATACACAGGTCTGACCATCTCTCCTATCATCTCCTGTGCAGTATAAACAGATATCTGTACAGTGTATACACAGGTCTGACCATCTCTCCTATCATCTCCTGTGCAGTATAAACAGATATCTGTACAGTGTATACACAGGTCTGACCGTCTCTCCTATCATCTCCTGAGCAGTATATACAGATATCTGTACAGTGTATACACAGGTCTGACCATCTCTCCTATCATCTCCTGTGCAGTATAAACAGATATCTGTACAGTGTATACACAGGTCTGACCATCTCTCCTATCATCTCCTGTGCAGTATAAACAGATATCTGTACAGTGTATACACAGGTCTGACCATCTCTCCTATCATCTCCTGTGCAGTATAAACAGATATCTGTACAGTGTATACACAGGTCTGACCGTCTCTCCTATCATCTCCTGAGCAGTATATACAGATATCTGTACAGTGTATACACAGGTCTGACCATCTCTCCTATCATCTCCTGTGCAGTATAAACAGATATCTGTACAGTGTATACACAGGTCTGACCATCTCTCCTATCATCTCCTGTGCAGTATAAACAGATATCTGTACAGTGTATACACAGGTCTGACCATCTCTCCTATCATCTCCTGTGCAGTATAAACAGATATCTGTACAGTGTATACACAGGTCTGACCGTCTCTCCTATCATCTCCTGAGCAGTATATACAGATATCTGTACAGTGTATACACAGGTCTGACCATCTCTCCTATCATCTCCTGTGCAGTATAAACAGATATCTGTACAGTGTATACACAGGTCTGACCATCTCTCCTATCATCTCCTGTGCAGTATAAACAGATATCTGTACAGTGTATACACAGGTCTGACCATCTCTCCTATCATCTCCTGTGCAGTATAAACAGATATCTGTACAGTGTATACACAGGTCTGACCGTCTCTCCTATCATCTCCTGAGCAGTATATACAGATATCTGTACAGTGTATACACAGGTCTGACCATCTCTCCTATCATCTCCTGTGCAGTATAAACAGATATCTGTACAGTGTATACACAGGTCTGACCATCTCTCCTATCATCTCCTGTGCAGTATAAACAGATATCTGTACAGTGTATACACAGGTCTGACCATCTCTCCTATCATCTCCTGTGCAGTATAAACAGATATCTGTACAGTGTATACACAGGTCTGACCGTCTCTCCTATCATCTCCTGAGCAGTATATACAGATATCTGTACAGTGTATACACAGGTCTGACCATCTCTCCTATCATCTCCTGTGCAGTATAAACAGATATCTGTACAGTGTATACACAGGTCTGACCATCTCTCCTATCATCTCCTGTGCAGTATAAACAGATATCTGTACAGTGTATACACAGGTCTGACCATCTCTCCTATCATCTCCTGTGCAGTATAAACAGATATCTGTACAGTGTATACACAGGTCTGACCGTCTCTCCTATCATCTCCTGAGCAGTATATACAGATATCTGTACAGTGTATACACAGGTCTGACCATCTCTCCTATCATCTCCTGTGCAGTATAAACAGATATCTGTACAGTGTATACACAGGTCTGACCATCTCTCCTATCATCTCCTGTGCAGTATAAACAGATATCTGTACAGTGTATACACAGGTCTGACCATCTCTCCTATCATCTCCTGTGCAGTATAAACAGATATCTGTACAGTGTATACACAGGTCTGACCGTCTCTCCTATCATCTCCTGAGCAGTATATACAGATATCTGTACAGTGTATACACAGGTCTGACCATCTCTCCTATCATCTCCTGTGCAGTATAAACAGATATCTGTACAGTGTATACACAGGTCTGACCATCTCTCCTATCATCTCCTGTGCAGTATAAACAGATATCTGTACAGTGTATACACAGGTCTGACCATCTCTCCTATCATCTCCTGTGCAGTATAAACAGATATCTGTACAGTGTATACACAGGTCTGACCGTCTCTCCTATCATCTCCTGAGCAGTATATACAGATATCTGTACAGTGTATACACAGGTCTGACCATCTCTCCTATCATCTCCTGTGCAGTATAAACAGATATCTGTACAGTGTATACACAGGTCTGACCATCTCTCCTATCATCTCCTGTGCAGTATAAACAGATATCTGTACAGTGTATACACAGGTCTGACCATCTCTCCTATCATCTCCTGTGCAGTATAAACAGATATCTGTACAGTGTATACACAGGTCTGACCGTCTCTCCTATCATCTCCTGAGCAGTATATACAGATATCTGTACAGTGTATACACAGGTCTGACCATCTCTCCTATCATCTCCTGTGCAGTATAAACAGATATCTGTACAGTGTATACACAGGTCTGACCATCTCTCCTATCATCTCCTGTGCAGTATAAACAGATATCTGTACAGTGTATACACAGGTCTGACCATCTCTCCTATCATCTCCTGTGCAGTATAAACAGATATCTGTACAGTGTATACACAGGTCTGACCGTCTCTCCTATCATCTCCTGAGCAGTATATACAGATATCTGTACAGTGTATACACAGGTCTGACCATCTCTCCTATCATCTCCTGTGCAGTATAAACAGATATCTGTACAGTGTATACACAGGTCTGACCATCTCTCCTATCATCTCCTGTGCAGTATAAACAGATATCTGTACAGTGTATACACAGGTCTGACCATCTCTCCTATCATCTCCTGTGCAGTATAAACAGATATCTGTACAGTGTATACACAGGTCTGACCGTCTCTCCTATCATCTCCTGAGCAGTATATACAGATATCTGTACAGTGTATACACAGGTCTGACCATCTCTCCTATCATCTCCTGTGCAGTATAAACAGATATCTGTACAGTGTATACACAGGTCTGACCATCTCTCCTATCATCTCCTGTGCAGTATAAACAGATATCTGTACAGTGTATACACAGGTCTGACCATCTCTCCTATCATCTCCTGTGCAGTATAAACAGATATCTGTACAGTGTATACACAGGTCTGACCGTCTCTCCTATCATCTCCTGAGCAGTATATACAGATATCTGTACAGTGTATACACAGGTCTGACCATCTCTCCTATCATCTCCTGTGCAGTATAAACAGATATCTGTACAGTGTATACACAGGTCTGACCATCTCTCCTATCATCTCCTGTGCAGTATAAACAGATATCTGTACAGTGTATACACAGGTCTGACCATCTCTCCTATCATCTCCTGTGCAGTATAAACAGATATCTGTACAGTGTATACACAGGTCTGACCGTCTCTCCTATCATCTCCTGAGCAGTATATACAGATATCTGTACAGTGTATACACAGGTCTGACCATCTCTCCTATCATCTCCTGTGCAGTATAAACAGATATCTGTACAGTGTATACACAGGTCTGACCATCTCTCCTATCATCTCCTGTGCAGTATAAACAGATATCTGTACAGTGTATACACAGGTCTGACCATCTCTCCTATCATCTCCTGTGCAGTATAAACAGATATCTGTACAGTGTATACACAGGTCTGACCGTCTCTCCTATCATCTCCTGAGCAGTATATACAGATATCTGTACAGTGTATACACAGGTCTGACCATCTCTCCTATCATCTCCTGTGCAGTATAAACAGATATCTGTACAGTGTATACACAGGTCTGACCATCTCTCCTATCATCTCCTGTGCAGTATAAACAGATATCTGTACAGTGTATACACAGGTCTGACCATCTCTCCTATCATCTCCTGTGCAGTATAAACAGATATCTGTACAGTGTATACACAGGTCTGACCGTCTCTCCTATCATCTCCTGAGCAGTATATACAGATATCTGTACAGTGTATACACAGGTCTGACCATCTCTCCTATCATCTCCTGTGCAGTATAAACAGATATCTGTACAGTGTATACACAGGTCTGACCATCTCTCCTATCATCTCCTGTGCAGTATAAACAGATATCTGTACAGTGTATACACAGGTCTGACCATCTCTCCTATCATCTCCTGTGCAGTATAAACAGATATCTGTACAGTGTATACACAGGTCTGACCGTCTCTCCTATCATCTCCTGAGCAGTATATACAGATATCTGTACAGTGTATACACAGGTCTGACCATCTCTCCTATCATCTCCTGTGCAGTATAAACAGATATCTGTACAGTGTATACACAGGTCTGACCATCTCTCCTATCATCTCCTGTGCAGTATAAACAGATATCTGTACAGTGTATACACAGGTCTGACCATCTCTCCTATCATCTCCTGTGCAGTATAAACAGATATCTGTACAGTGTATACACAGGTCTGACCGTCTCTCCTATCATCTCCTGAGCAGTATATACAGATATCTGTACAGTGTATACACAGGTCTGACCATCTCTCCTATCATCTCCTGTGCAGTATAAACAGATATCTGTACAGTGTATACACAGGTCTGACCATCTCTCCTATCATCTCCTGTGCAGTATAAACAGATATCTGTACAGTGTATACACAGGTCTGACCATCTCTCCTATCATCTCCTGTGCAGTATAAACAGATATCTGTACAGTGTATACACAGGTCTGACCGTCTCTCCTATCATCTCCTGAGCAGTATATACAGATATCTGTACAGTGTATACACAGGTCTGACCATCTCTCCTATCATCTCCTGTGCAGTATAAACAGATATCTGTACAGTGTATACACAGGTCTGACCATCTCTCCTATCATCTCCTGTGCAGTATAAACAGATATCTGTACAGTGTATACACAGGTCTGACCATCTCTCCTATCATCTCCTGTGCAGTATAAACAGATATCTGTACAGTGTATACACAGGTCTGACCGTCTCTCCTATCATCTCCTGAGCAGTATATACAGATATCTGTACAGTGTATACACAGGTCTGACCATCTCTCCTATCATCTCCTGTGCAGTATAAACAGATATCTGTACAGTGTATACACAGGTCTGACCATCTCTCCTATCATCTCCTGTGCAGTATAAACAGATATCTGTACAGTGTATACACAGGTCTGACCATCTCTCCTATCATCTCCTGTGCAGTATAAACAGATATCTGTACAGTGTATACACAGGTCTGACCGTCTCTCCTATCATCTCCTGAGCAGTATATACAGTTTATTATAATTTATTATATTTCCTCTGCATCCATTTTACAAAATGATGACACACCAGTTGAAAACTGCTAGAATATTATACCCAGTCTCTCTTAGTCACCTGAGTCTAAGTTGCCTTTAGTCGCTCCTATTTTTAGACGCTCAAAGTTGCTTGCAGTGGACGACCAGCCTTATACCGTTGTTCTGAGCAGCCATTTTAAGTGATCATGGGTCAAAATGAATAAAAGCGCTGCAGTCATTACTTTACTTAGTCAGACTTGCTTCTCCTACCTGTGAGCCCGGAAACTCCAATCTCCATGCTTGCATCGTTAGTTCTCACACTGACTCTACGTTCCGATGTATATGCAGTGGTTCATTTTTGGGACTTCGACTTTGGGTAAGTTGTATTTTTTTCTTATTTTCCCACTGAATCATCAATGGTGTTCCTTGTTCATATATACGAACACCTTTGGTGATTCAGCTGGGAAATATACAGATATAGACTAGCAGAAGTGCCCGGCGTTGCCCGGTTTAAATCTTCAAGTTATTAATTCAATGAGTTAGATGCCTTCTAGAAAGTTCAACAGAGTTCTATTCGACTAAACTTGGGCTTAAATGTCATCGGGACTGTAACCAGTCAGCTTAGCGACCCCAAAAACTATGGATTTGACAGTAATATCGGTCATTTTGGACATTTCATTTTTCACCCCTGGGGGGCTGAATTTGGACATAAACGGCATCAGGAGTGTCACTATTCATCTCAGCAACCGATTTGACAGTAATACCGGTAATTTTCAATGATTTTTACGTCACCCCCTTCCCACCCCCACAGAATTTTTTTCCACATTGTGAGTCATATGTGTACCAAGAGTGGTGTAAATTGGTCCAGGCATTCCAGAGTTATGCTGGAACATACACACACATACAGCCATTTTTATATATACATATATATTAGACTGCGGGAAAGGGAGTCTTAGGATCAGGCTGCAGGGATAGAGGGTTAGGGTTAGGCAAGTGGAGGGAGGGTGGGGTGGTTAGAGTAAGGTTACAAAAATACCGTTCCCAGCGTAAAGTTTCGGTCCTCCTCGAGGCAGAAGCAATCGATGTCCCAATCCATTGGAAATCCGCTGGTATGAAAAGGCCCTTTCAAAAAAGGCCGTTTGAATCAGCAACTCACACCCGTACAAATACAGGTGGCTGTACACAAAGGTCTGTTGGGGTAAACGGTTCATTGATCATTAAAAATTGGAGGCAGGATAGTGCCTAATGCAAAAAAGTATTATACACTTATGCATGTTAGGGGAAAAAATGTTTTACAGTAAATGGGAATACGGATTAATTTAGAAGCGGGTGTATTATGTCAATTATTATCAAGAAATATTTCTTCTGAAATTGAATCATAAAAACATTTTTTGTGTAATAGGATGGAGGGAAGAGGTTTTGGGTGGCGGTTTTCTAATGCATGCAGTGTTTAAAAATACTTATGAGTAAGTCTTAAAGTGGCGCTTGGAATGTCACATTAAATTTGCTCATAGTGCTACATGTGAGTCAGAAATCTTGGCTACACTGCGCTAGGAGGAAACTCAGGTGTAACACCCTGTTGACTCATACGATTAGGAAAAGGAAAAACAAAAACATTTATTTGTGACAATGGGCAGGTAGTCGATAGAGAGATGGAGGAATCGGAAATTTTACACATTTCAGATATTAAACATATGCAAATTAATTCTACAACCAGTTCTGATTTGACAGAAATGCTCCAAAATATTAAGATCTTCTAATGAATCAGGCAACCAGTTACTGCAGCACAAATTGCTTAAAAAGTTAATGATAGACTGGTCAGAGAGCCCATGGTGACCCCTGTCCACAGCCAAAAGCACCTACAATGGGGAGGTGAGCATCAGAGCTTGAATGGAAGAAGGTGTCCTGGTCTGATAGATGACCGGGAGTATGGTTGTTTAGAGCAGTGCTCCTTAACCAGTGTGCCACGTAATGTTGCCAAGTGTGCCACGGTGCAATGCCTTCAACAGGAGAAAAAGCACTGGAAGATCTTGCCTTAAGGAAATAAGGGGATACTGGGAAGGCTGCAGACACATGAATGGGAACTACTAGGGAGGCAGGAAACACATGATGGAGGCTACTGGGGAGGCTGCAGACGCATGATGGAGGCTAACATAGTTAAATTAGTTATAAG
>WWET01004297.1:0-10192 GCA_011038615.1 Limnodynastes dumerilii
GACCAGCTATTTCCCCTCTTTATTATTTCTATTACCTTTCCTACCCTACCCATCCTACCTTTCTTTCCTCCCCCCTAAGCAGCGTGGATAACCACATCCTTTTACATTAGTAAAGACCAGGCTCAGACATCTGACTCCTTTTTCTGGAGTCACAGCAGCTGCCAGCGGTGGTGCGTGGGTGGGTAAAGACGCTGACATGACCCCAAGGTCGCGCCAGCGTCACTTCAAAGAAGAGAGCGTGCAGAGCTGCGGAGGTGAGACCACAGAGTGGGTAAGTGTATATGGCTGCAATTGGGGGCTGCACTAATGACTTAACTATTTTATGGGGCTGCACTAAGGACTTAACTATATGAGGGGGCTGCACTAAGAACTTAACTATATGAGGTGCTGCACTAAGAACTTATACTATATGAGGTGCTGCACCAAGGACTAAAACTATATGAGGGGCTACACTAAGGACTTATACTATATGAGGGGCTGCACTAAGGACTTATACTATATGAGGTGCTGCACTAAGGATTTATACTATATGAGGTGCTGCACTAAGGACTTATACTATATGAGGTGCTGCACTAAGGACTAAAACTATATGAGGGGCTGCACTAAGGACTTATACTATATGAGGGACTGCACTAAGGACTTATACTATATGACGGGCTGCACTAAGAACTTATACTATATGAGGTGCTGCACTAAGGACTAAAACTATATGAGGGGCTGCACTAAGGACTTATACTATATGAGGGACTGCACTACTATATGAGAGGCTGCACTAAGGACTGAAACTATATGAGGGGTTACACTAAGGACTGAAATTATATGAGGGGCTGCACTAAGGACTGAAACTATATGAGGGGCTGCACTAAGTCTGAAGGTAGGGGAGACATGATGGGGATTATTTGGAGGCTGTGGAGACATGATGGGGAATATTTGAAGGTTGGGGAGACATGAAGGGCATTATTTGGAGGCTGGGAAGACATGAAGGGGATTATTTGGAGGCTGGGGAGACATGAGGGGGATTATTTGAAGGTTGGGGCGACATGAGGGGCATTATTTGGAGGCTGGGGAGACATGAGGGGGATTATTTGGAGGCTGGGGAGACATGAGGGGGATTATTTGGAGGCTGGGGAGACATGATGAAATCCGAGTACCGAGCAAATCTGGCTCGGCACTCGGTACTCTGGCGTCGGATCTCGCGAAACGCCATTTTATGTTTTTGGAGATCAGTATGGTATATATATATTTAGAAGGAGCACTTTACAATAGATTTATTACCACTCCTAACAAATAACATTTTTCCTGCTCCTAGGTCTGCCACCATGTGTGATTCCAATGACCTATGCCTCTCCATTTTTTTTTCCAAAATGTGTTATTTTTATTCTTTTAATATTTTACTTAAATAAACTACTCTGCTGTGTTTAAACTTTAAGTGTAAGTCCTATTATTACCATTATGTACATTATGGAGTAAACAGATTGAAATTTTATTTTTGTTGTAGGTGGGGGGGGCTCAAGCTGACCTTTTGCACCTGGGCCCATGAACCTTTAGCTACGCCCCTGAGTTCAACTATAAATTATAGTTTTAAAATAAAGCTGCTTGTCCACTGTTCAAACACCCTGGGTTGTTCCACTAGTGCAGATCACATGGAAGTGGACACAGACCAATGGATAGCTTTGCATCTGCCTTTCTTTGTTTGCTTATTCCTTAATATTATGTGAAGGCACATCTTTGGGTCAATTGCTGTTAATGCACTTATGAGCAATGAACCTCTTAAAAATTTTCAGTGCTCTGAGCTGCTTTCTTAATGGATAGAAATTGATGCGCATTAAAGTGATTTTGTAAAATTGAATATCATGACTAAAGTTTTTTATAGAGAAAACATATGTGCATAATATATTACAGGAATACCTTTTTATGCCTCAACTTATTAATCTTTATTTAACACTGTTATCTCTTTGTCTTAGTAAGGAATAGCTGCAACCTTACACTTTGGTGACTTCTAGAAAACACAGATTTGATCAAAACAATAATTAGCATTTACTTCTTTAAAGTAGAATATCTGAAAAAAGGGCTTCATATGTGCAGTATGTGATTGATGTTAATAATTAGTTCAGATGCATAAAGATACTACAGTCCTCATATTTAACCACAACAAATTAAATCATTCCAGTGTTGCTGTTTATAAACTCCAGATCTTCACAAGAAAAATAACACATACATCTATGCCTAAGAAATGTGCCAAGAAACTAATTACTTGATGGTGTCTGCGCAAAGCTCACACAAGGTCACTCACAGATTACATAATAGCAGCACTAGTTTGAAGGATGAAGAACCAGCGAATCACCTAGAAATTAAAACAAGTTTAATGTCACTACTTTTTTTTATAATAACACAAACATAATGCAGGTTATATAGTTTATAAATGATAGTGAATAATTGGCTGTAGATACATCATAACTACCGATCATCATTATATATGGGTAATATTGACTAACTATACCGTAGACAATTAGTGAAGACAAGCTGTGGAGACCCCTGAAATTCAGGCATTGCTCCTAGAATCTCAGGAGAGCAGGAAAATCTCTCACATATGGGAGGTTCCACCTCCTCACCTATCAGTGCTGCGCTCCATAGTGTTACTAATGATGGCCAGAGCTTGGTGACCTAGGGCCTGATTCAGTAATAAGCATTGAAGGGGACTAACACAAGTCTGTTGCATAAGACCCCTTGACACGAAGAAGTTACATGGCATAACTTCATCCGTTCAGAGCATTGTTCCATACAGAGGAAGTTCCCAGCTGTAGGGATCGGCCCCTGAATTCCACATGCATGAACCCCACCAGACAGGTGGGGTTAGTCATGTTAGGGGCATGGGATTATGGGTTCTAAGTATAGCTTTATTATATGTTAGGGAGGGGCCAGAGGTGGATGCAGATCCATGCAGATAAGTTAAGGTTGAGTTCTGGACATGTAAGTGCACTCCCCTCTTCATTGCTGAATGACAGATCTTCCTGCGAATGGAAATCGCACTGAGATCTCTATCATCTAATGCTGCCACATCCTTAGTAACACTATGGTTCACATCATTGATAGGCAGAGTGCAGGACTTCATGCAGAAAGACAAGAATGTTTGCCTGCATTTGGGATAATAATTTCTGTTGGAAATGGTTAGTACCCTCTTTGAACTATGCTATCTATTGATACATGTATATGTTTGTGTGTTTATTCCTTATGATTTTTCATAAGATTTTAAATGGCAATTAGCCATGTACACACTACACATGCTTTTAGGTTGAACTTTTCATTTTATTTCCCATAATCCTCAGCTACAACAATTGTCCACTGTCCTTACACAGAAATGCCAAGAGGAATCGGGAAGGGGGTGTGGAAGCATGTCAGAAGGGAGCACACTACTGTTTGGAATGGCAGTGGCCCCTTTATTCTCAGTAAAATTAAACAGTTGCAATCAAACAATTCTGCATACTTTGCCACAATCAGGCATGATGAGTACACATTTACACAATATTATTCCAAAGACTCTTCTATTATGGAACGTTGATCATTTGAAAAAACTGTAGTGTGGTGTATCCATTTTATTACAGTAAAACAATTTAAACATGCTTGAGATAAATAGAAAGATATGCAAAATCTTACACTAAATTTAGGGTCTAAAGGATCTAGGGTCAATGGCCCAGATTCTTACTTAATAACTCTAGCAGACTTTCGTACCCTACGAACAGAAGTTTGCTTGAAAATAGTACTGCGCATGCGCAATACCATATTCTCCGTAACGGAATGTAGCTGTCTGATGCTGGGCTTTCTAGGGTCAGATCCCCCCACACAGATGGCATGCCCACCCCACATGCGTGGGAGATACGCATGGAGGGTGGACAGAGGCATGTTACTTGTACAGTACAATGCAGTTTTCCACTTGGAAGGGTCAATGTGCAGAATATTTAAGGTAGTGTCCAGGTGGCAGCTATCAGCACGTAGAAGAGTGGAGGAGTGCCCTGCCATTGTCATTCCCCGGTCAGAAACTCCCTTTTGCGAAATAGGTACATCCGAAAGTTCCTTTTCGGATGTCCCTATTTGAATGCTGCACTCTTTATAATTTTTTATTTATCAAAACATCACAACAAAAAGTAGTGAATAAGCTCAAGGCTTTGAGGAAACAGTACTCCAAAGTCCATAATAATAGAAGAAGGAGTGGTGCTGGACACATGGAGTGGCAGTTTTATGACCAGTGCAATTGCCTCCATCAGAACCATCTCCATCGGCTGAGGCAACACGTGTGGCTGAACTGTTGCCGGGATCCGGCTTTACCAACTACAGCGTTATGTAGCAAGTTCATTTTTATTTTTGTAGTCCATGCCTAAAATAATTGCACAACTGTTTCCAAAATCAAAGTCCATATATATGTAATAAAGTCCAGTCCAAGCCAAATATTCAAAGCCAAAAATTCCAGTCCATTATTAAATTTGTAGCATTTAAAAAAACAAAATATTATATAACGTGCCTAAAAACATATTTATTGCAGTTTGAAATTAGTGTGCAGGAGGAAAGAGGCCTCAAGCACATAGGCTTACAACGCTGCTTTTTAATTGTGTCCTTTAAACAAAACAATTTTGTACCTATGTGACCCTAATGTGTCGTTATCACACAGCTCAGCGATATAGACAAAGCCATGCAGGAGCAAGAGGATGTCCGCATACAGTGCTTTTTACACCAGGAGTGTGACCTACAGAAAGAATTTCTGAACGAAATTATGGGTATGCATGAGAGGGTAAACCGGGAAAACAGAGTCGCAAATGGCTTTCCTAAACCGCCTGCTAATTTGGATGCAACACCCCATACAACCCCCAACCCCCCCCTCACCCTATCAACAAGAAGGAAGCTTCCCCTTTTCCAGAGGGCAACACTTTTTCCCGTCACAAATGGGAAACACCCAAACCCCACATTATCCTCCACATCCTGCTGGGTACCAAGGTCATCGCACTGAGTGCCCTCCACATAGAGCTCAATCTACCACTGGGTACCAAGGTCCTCATCCCGCTGAGTGCCCTCCGCCTGCTCAAGCTACCACTGTGTACCCGCCCAGTGCCCATATCACTGATTACCAGCCTGCAGAAGTAAATCAAGAATATGTCAACTACCAGCAGTTGTAATTGTCTTTACACTTGTATTATATAGCGTATATGTAAAAGCACTTTTGTAGTTATTTAAATATTTTGTTCATATATTTAGCACTATTGATTATATGTATAGTGTTATGTACAGTGTTATATACAGAAATTTTTGTATAAACAGCTATTTTGTAATTTCAGTGCAAATGCAACTATTTTGTTGCATAACATTTTTTTATTAATGTGTCTGAAGCATTTGAAATGTGAACGTAAAATAAAAAAAACATGTTCACAATCGGTGTCCAGTTTTACTGTGTGATCAATGAAAGGTTGGTGGAGATGGTGCATCTAATAAGTTCAGCACAACTGTTTGGCCACTCACCCTCACTTGTGGTCAAATCAGGGGGATACTGTAGTTTAGATTCAGGTATGTTCCACTCAGGTAGAAACTGCTCTTTTGTATCTCGCAGATTTATGTAAGATGCAACAAGCAGCAACTACATGTGGCACAAGTTTTCTGTCAATGTCACTGCGCTTCATTAATCTCCACCATCGCCTTTCAAACGTCCAAAAGCATTTTCCACAATTTTCCTTGCATAGCTGAGAGTATGAGTGAATTTTAAGAAAGACTAAGGCCCCATAGGGCTGCAGTCACATAAATGGCAGGCAGGGCTGCACCTGGGCATCAGACAGGCAAGGGTTAAATTAGGTAGAGGGGTTGTTAAGCTTTAGGATTGGTTTAGCTTTGCTTTAGGGGTGTAGGCAGGCAGGGCTGCACCTGGGCATCAGACAGGCAAGGGTTAAATTAGGTAGAGGGGTTGTTTAGCTTTAGGATTGGTTTAGCTTAGCTTTAGGGGTGTAGTTAGTGGGGTTTATAAAAGGGGTAGGGCTAGTGGGGTGGGATCCTCGTCTGGAGTTTTTCCTTCCCTCCCTCCCTCCCTTAAAGTTTTAAGATTATTCTAACATGTATTTTTTCCTGTCCAGACGGTGCATGGTCGTGCGGTAGCAGTGGGGGGTCAGCAGGTATCTCTGGCGCAAAGTTTACGTAAGTGAGTTTGCAAGCGGCCCTTTGGTACTCAACCCAGGAGAATTGCAAGGACACCTTGTCCCCTGGCGGCGGGGTCCGTGAGTAGGCCACCTTCCAGGTGCTGGGGTGAGCTGGATGATTGGGTTGCTGTTGGGTAAGGCCGTCTTGCAGTAGGCGCCAGCGTATATTAAGAGGTTAAGGTTTTTACAATAAGTTAAGTGTTAAGTGTTAAGTTAACTTAGGTAAGTGCTGAACCCCCCATCTGCTATTGGGCCACCTTTCACTGATGGATGCTACAGCTTTAGTTTATAATTCTAATTTGGCCCAATCAATTTTCATTAATTAATAAAACCATGTTCCCTTTTTTAAAACCCAGCTAAGGTCTCTGTCTCGTTATTTCGTTAAGGTGTGCTTGGCTGTGTGGTGCGTGGGTGGAGTCTATGCCGTTTGCCATTTATTTGTTCCAGTGAGAGTTGTTGGTGCTGGGTAAAACCCTTAATCGTCGAAGTGGGTAGGTCACATCCCCAATGAGGTGTACAGGGATCTCTACACCGTTAATACTCTTCTATTTCTGAAAAATATTAATTTTTAATTTAATAAATAACACAAAACACAAAAATGCAAAAATATAATACATGTACTGTGGTAAGAAATGTAACTAAAATATACCATACAATACAAACACTAATAAAATGTACAACTGTAAAATAGAAGGAATGGGAAAACTGAAAACCTCTCTAAGGAAAACCCATTCATCTTGATACTCCTCTGCAATGTGGTACAGATCAGAATTTGCCAACACTCTGGCATTATGTGAACGTCCACGCCAGCCAATAAAAATATCTGTGGAACTGAAAATAAAATGTATTTAGCATTGATGTAGGCAACACCTCATAAGTCACACTCACATTTAAAATTATGCTTACCAATAGTTGTGGTCCACCACAGCCTGTAAAATAATCGAATGCCATCCTTTGTGGTTGTAGTAATCCACTGGGTTTATCACAGGTGCAATGATGGGGATATGTGTCCTGTCTATGGCTCCAGCACACTGCAGATATCCATGCCACAGAAATCCAGCTATGGTGTCATCTAGGCACTGTCCTTGAGGTAAAAAGATGAAGCAATGGTAAAGGGCTTCAAATAATGCCTCTGTGACTTCATGCACTAGATTGCACACAGTGGATATTCCCACACCAAACAAGCATAAGATTGTGCGGTATTCACCAGGGGTAGCATACCACCACAGCACAATGCCCAGTCTCCTGCTCGGTGAAATGAGTGTTCTGCAGTAAGTGGCCTGTCTTGTAAGTACTGGGGTGATAAGGTCCAGCACATAGTTAATTCGGAAGTGTGTCATCCACTGCTCGTCCTCAAAAGCTTCCACGGTACACCATAAAGGGTCTCTGTGACTGTGGTCTCTGGCCCACATTTTTCGGTTTGTGAGTGTGCTGAATCTCATAATGGAGGTAATGCTGGACGTGATAAAAGCTCTCCTCCTGCGCAGATATTGACATATTCTACCTCTTGTGCCTTTCTCCTCTTAAAATGACACTGTGCAATCTGGCATAGTGTCAGCAGCTGCATCAGGCTCTCATTTGCTGTATGAAACAGCAAAATATCACAAAAAACAATGAGCTCAGGGCTACTCAGCAGTACCTTGTCGACCATTTAGCAAAGCAATACTGTTCAAATCACCACCCACTACTGACATCATCTTTGTGAGCAAAAAGTAAATGACATAATTTTGCTCAGCTAAGAGAAGATCCATTTTGGATGATTGACATTTTATTGCCTGGACAGATATGGAAACACTCTGCTTCAGTGTGAAAGAGTCTGACAGGGATATTCCTGGATCACAGCTGCATTGTAAAAGGGGTTTGGATTTTTGACACCGTAAAAAACACAGCAAAACTCCAGGTAGAAAGACTCAGGTTATTACCGGGGCGGTGATGTGAAAGGGGTATTAGTCTCCATGCCCTGGGAGCAGCCACTTAACAGAAACGCTACCCTTTCTTCTTTAGTAAGTTGAGTATGAATTGTTTACACCCTTCAGATCTGTTTACTGATGGCTAGTTCTTGGGTATATCTGTGTGCCACGTAAACCTCTGCTGGTGTGTAGTAACCTGGCACAGCACTGGAGTGTTTGCTTTCTTCGCCTATGCATAATAGGCCTGATTCAGACTTAAGTAAGAGGTGAAAATAAGAGAGGAAAGCTACTCCTGGGCTAAACCATGTTGAATTCAGGGGAGTAATATTTAATCTATTAATCTAACAGTATTAAAGTTGAGAGGTGGTATTTCCTATCCTAAGTCTAAATACCAGTGTAAAGCTGGTCAGTATCTGTATATAATAAACAATTCAAAGATATATCCCTGCATGCAAAGAATACAATTAACTAGACTCCCCCTAAAAAAACAACATGGTTTAGCCCAGGAGTAAATTTCCTCTCTTAGGGCCGTATTCACAGATCCGTTTTTGCGCGGAGTCCCGTGGGTATGTTTAGGATTAATTGCGCATGTGTAGTAAATTTATTTATGCACAGAAGTCCATTATGCACGTACTTGTGAATCGCACTTGGGGACATGTGAAGGGGCGTGATTGAAATCCGTATGGACAAAGTTAAGTGAAAGTGGGTGGGTGGGGGCATTTAAATTACCATTTCTGGGTGTGGTTAGCTGCATACGCACGTAATATATATACGCACATAAATCCACACGTAGACTATGGAGGCGGAAGTCACCGAAAATCCATCCGTGTAAGGGGAGTGTCATGGGTGTTGCATTGCTACGTGCGTGCGTATAAATGCGTACTTTTAAGTTACGGATCTGTGTATATGGCGCTTAATTTCAAGCTTCTTCTTAAGTCTGAATCAGGCCCTTTATGTCAGCATTAACTTATGTTTGTTCTGGATAACATTCTCCTTTTTCTAATTTACAATAATCTACTACAGTGGGAGCAAAATTTTCTTAAAAAGAAAGCTAATATGAAGTAGGACATAAGAGCAAAGAACCACTAATAGAATATTTATATTGGTTCACTGAATTATGGTAAAATAAATAATAATTTTATAGGCATTACATATTTTATTGATTTGTTACATTAAAGGTTACTTAACCCTATACATTTCATGTAACAATAGTAAACTATGGTAAGGAATAACAGATATTTATAACATCTTATGAATTTGCTAAATACATGAATAAGCCTTGAAAGAAAATACCCACAAAGAGAAAAGTTAATACAACACACCATTATCTTCTGTAAGCATAATTATTTTGTATTATTGGAAGTAAGTGCTGTAAAACATTCTGTGTATATCTTAAGGGATGGCCTAAGTCCTAGATAATGGCAGTACAAGGACAACATGAGCTGTTCAAAACTTCCTTTGCTATGCCTCTTAGTGCCTGCACTAGTTAACAGGCTAAATATAATAAACTTAAAGAAAAAAAAATCTCTCATCAGCTACTTGTTATGGAATTGTAATTTTGTCTACATTTCAGTCATAAAATAAATGAATTCCTTGTTTAATTGGTCACATTTAGCTTTGAGTTGTGTGTGTGTGTGTATGTGTGTG
Organism: Limnodynastes dumerilii; assembly: GCA_011038615.1. Taxonomy (NCBI): domain Eukaryota; kingdom Metazoa; phylum Chordata; class Amphibia; order Anura; family Limnodynastidae; genus Limnodynastes; species Limnodynastes dumerilii. The sequence continues at coordinate 9,728 of WWET01004297.1, forward strand.
TGTAAGATCATGTCCAGTACTCTAGTACAAATAACTGCAGTTAGTTATATTTGTCAATATGACAAATAAAACATAAAAATAAATACTGGCCTCTCCAGCTGTAACAAATACACAGCAATAATCCCTTACAAAAGTGGCACTCACAGAAAACACATAACATGTACTGCATGGTTGCCTACTTTTGAAAAATAATTTCAGGGTGAAAAGTAAAAAGCATAGGAGAGGTCCCTGGGTAACCAGGGGCGGTTACTACATCTCCTGGGGTCCCTGTGTCGCCGGAGGCCCCTGCTTTGCCGGAGGTGGGGGGGGGGGGGGGTCAGTGGCACTCAAACACATAACATGTACTGCATGGTTGCCTACTTTTGAAAAATAATTTCAGGGTGAAAAGTAAAAAGCATAGGAGAGGTCCCTGGGTAACCAGGGGCGGTTACTACATCTCCTGGGGTCCCTGTGTCGCCGCGCCGG
>WWET01004297.1:12866-29141 GCA_011038615.1 Limnodynastes dumerilii
TCCCTCCAGCCCCCCTCAGTATAGTATTCCCCGTTGCTCCAGCCTCTCCTTTTTACTTACCTATGTGTCCCGCTTTCCTTCCTCCTCCGCGGCGCTCTTCTGACTTCTCACGTGCTGACTCTCCCAGCTCCACTACGTCAGCGTCACACCGATAATGGCGCTGTGTTTCCATAGCAACACATACATAGTGTCCGGACGCAGTGGCACAGTGGGCACTGTGTATGTGACAATACAGTGTCCAGGAATAATACTATTCCCAGATATTGTACCGTCTCCAGGAGAAAAGGGTCCTCTCCATGGAGAGTTGGCAACCATGATGTACTGACATAATAAACAGTTTCTCTTGTCAGACCCGTGTCCTGCCCCCCAGGCAATGCAAGAGTACAACTAGGAACCTTTGACTGGATTTTATCCTAAATGATTTGCAGGGTGTGTGTGTGTGTGTGTGTGTGCGTGTGTGTGAAACTCACAGCAACACAAACTTTTCTGGGATTTTAAAACACAAAAAAAGAAACCTCGTACAAACATAGCTCCCATTCACAATGTTCATATGTCCTGTCGCTCTATCTATCTTATCTTATCTATCTATCTATCTATCTATCTATCTATCTATCTATCTATCTACACATAAAAATATATAATTTATGCTATATTCCATTTTATAGATTTCTGATTGTGCTTAATGTATTACCTTACAGATTATTATGAATGACTTAGTAAATCAGTTCTTGTGTCAAAATGATTAATCCCTATATCTGTCTTTGCCAATTCTGCACCCATTAGGTAACAATAACAATCTCAGCAAATTTTCAGCATCTATTAATCGACCAGAAGAAAATGCAAGCTAAAGACTGAGAGCAGATTCTTATAATATTCCCTACAGGAAAGCACACTATCTAATTATTAAATAGAACATTCAGTATTTACATACACTGGGAATGGGGGAATATCAATGATGGCCTAGATTACTACATTTATTTAATCTTAAAACATAAGCTTTTGTAAGTGTGACTTTCCCTGCCTATATTAATAGGTTTAGTTTCTGACAGAAATGTTAACATGTTTCATCCTCTTTACTATGAAGATATAATGAAGGAGAAGATGGTTGTTGGTATTGCATAATTTTGAGGGGACTGTATACTGCACAGTTTATTCCAAGAATAGAGGAAGGAGGATAGTTTTATTGTTAGGATTGGTGCAGCAAGGTATATTATTTGAAATGTATGCCCCTATGGAAAAACTTAGCAGATATAGGGGTAGATCCAGAACAACGTCCATGAGTGAATTTACACTAGCCGCTAGCATAAAGTCACTCAGTACTTACGGCACATGCATACGGCAGATGTTACACCACGTAAGGCATAACGTAAGCGTCACGTATCAGTAGCGTATCGAAGGGTGTGCCAGCCATACGCCACCAGTATTTACGTTTCAAAGGCGGGGTGAGGCATTTAAATCGTACAGTATGGGCGTGCTTACTGCGTGTGTGAAATACGTCCGATAGTGGTTACGCAGCGTAAAGTTAAGGTAGGGTATGGAAAGAGAAAGGCGCCTAAAATACGTACATGAGAGGGGTGTGCCGAGGGGAGTGCATAGAAGGTGCGCTAGCGTAAGAACGCAGTGTAGTAAAAGCGTAGCTCTGGATCTGGCCCATAGTAACTAGACTCATAGTAAGAAAAAAAAATAAGCAGCTATTGCCTAAAAGAAAGCTGTCAAGTATTAATAAAAAAGGGAATTGCTGCTACTGAAACTGGGATGTTAAAACATTTTATAACTGTGAGTTAAAAGCATTAAAAAAATGGTCAGCACTGATTAGAAATGGGTTCTGAAACAAATAAAGAACAATCGGCTTAATCAAGAAATATTTGTTAGACAAATATAAAACAATGATGTTGAACTACCAACGGCTGATTATAGAATTCACTTCATGCATACAAGAAATAATCACACGGACAACAATGTGACTTTTAAAGTGGGGGAATAGATATATTAATTGATAAATCAGCAGACTATGAATTTAAACATAAAGGTGACACTGATAGCCAGTGGGGAGTCAGCTAAGAGGAACCCCTTGTCCTCAGCGCTTTGGAGGTAATGGTTAACGCAAGAACACAACCCCTGTCATAATAGCACGCCCTGGGGAGAAACGGCGAGGCAAACTGGGAACCAGCCAGCCGACGCAGCTTCCTGCTTAACCTTGAAGGGGTGTGTCTTCCCTGTACCATACCTTACACCCCAGCCTAGCACCAGATATTGCTGAAAACTCCACTGCTACCTATGCCCCGTCTGAAAATCAAACAGCAGGTTAGCAACAAATATGGGGAGGGAGGAAAATTCTAGAAGAAGGCAGGACCCCTGCCTGGATACACTAATATACCCTACTCTAAACCCCACCCCAGGCCCACCACTTTACCTCACTATCCTTTGCTTGGCATAACAGATCCCCTAAGGCCTGGTGTGCCTGCCTGGCAACAGGGTGTTTATGGTCTTTCATGCCCAAATTGGGCATTCTCTCCTTAATTACAAACACAATGGTAGCTGTAATCAGAAAACACAACATATCACAACTCTGGTCTGTCTCTGACTTTGGTATGGCAATAATCTGGGACTCCAGCATTTCTGTAGAGAAAGAGTCTCCATCCGTAGCTGAATTGTAGCTGTTCAGGTGAAGAGGGGCATGATGCTCCCAAAAAGTGGAGTGGAATCTATTGATGAAGCCATGTGGTCCAGGGGCCTTGCAATTGAGAAGATGCTTATTGACAGGGTCTTGTTTCAGCAAAGGTGCATTAAGGAATTCAATCTGAAATGTCTAATTTATGGAGTCAGAATGGACTGGATGGTTCTCTTGAGGGTTGAAATATATAGGTGTCATTGTTCAAGTTATTGAGCTAAATATAATACTCAAAAAACTGAGTAACTATATCTGCATGGCTAATATTGATGACACCTTTATGAGTAATACATATAATTTTATTTTGAGCTTGTTTAGTTCTGAGTTTTAAGGCAAACAATTTACCAGATCTATGATCCTAGGTCTCTGTTGTATTAAAATGTTGTCGTAAATAACCAGGACTGCCTGGGTGTACCGGCCATTAGGAATTTCTGCAAATGGCTTCTTACAGAACTGAGTTCCTTTTTAAAGAACCATAATAGGTTGCTTTTTATTTTGTTGTTCCAACTGAGAGTCCAGTCTTTAGGTTTGTCTGTTTCTTAAGCCTAGAGCCTGTTTGGATTGCCATGCCTCTGTCAACTGCTTTTAATACACAAATTAGTGAACACAGAAGTGTCAGTAGAGTCATTAGTTTAAAGGAAAAGCTTCAGGCCATCATATCCTCAAGGAAATTAGTAATTATTCAGGAAGTCTCCATGGTCTGGGTGGAAAGCTACCGTAGCTTCATGTATATCACAAGCCTAGAACAAGTGAACATTGTCTAAGCACGTTATAAAAAGAATTTAAATTAATTTGTCATTTATCTGAGTGAATGAGATCAATAGTCATATTAGTATGAGGAGCCCACTAATCGGGACCCTGTGCAATTCCAGTTGGTATGCCATTTTCATTGAGGGATCATGAGGGTGATAAAACAGGTTACCCTGAGAGATGTGGGGTGACACTGACCTGAGCTAAGAGGTGATACTCTGTCAGAGATCTGTTGTGGAACCCTTACACTTGGACTTGTTTCATCCCTGTCTAGAGCTGTTACTGTGTACTGTGCTCTGTGGACTTTGATGCTGTTATTCTTATATGTTGGAGAATAAACCTTTTTGACTTCCATGTATTCCATGTTTGAGTGATCTGAAGAACCTGTATCCTCCCATCTGCATTGACTTATAGACTTAAAATCAGTCTGTGCAACACAAATAATGAGAGTTACTATGATTAACACATTCTGAGGCTGTCTGATTTTCATGTTACTAACATGGGTAATCATTTTAGTTATGCTGCATGGAATGTAGGATCTTTTTAGCCTTTAGTACTATGAATTACTCTAATAATGCATGAACAATACTATTAATCCTTATATTAGTTCTTAATAGCAGGCCGACTGGGTAAAAAGGTTGTCCTAGAACATTAATGACCTCCTTTATGCAGGAAGGTTTCACATCATTCCTAATGCTGTCATCAATCTTCTATAAATAACCTTCCTTTCACTTTAGCTTTGTGGGCTCATGGTACAGCAGAATTTTAACAGGCTGAGAGAGGTCTGATGATCTGGCATGTAATGCAGGCCCACAATACCTAGTTGCCTTTAGCAATTGGTACAATGTCTCATGTAGGAAATCTGAGACATTGTTTATGTTTATAAATCTCACAATACAAGAAGGTAACAAAGTTAATCAGCTCTCAAAATTAATAACGAAAAAGTTATAGTTCAAACTGTGATAACTATAGAGTTAAAATATACATAGGGCATGGGTCTGTGGTTTCAAAAAAGGGCCATTTTATACCAGCCAGTTCCAAACTGACTCTTAAATCGATTGCTCCCCTTCCCACAGCCTGACCTAAAGGCTCCCTTCCCTGCAGCCTAACCTTAAGACTACCTTCCCCACAGCCTCACTCTAAAGCTGGCCATACAGTAGAGCCATTATCGGCACAGTCTGATTTTCTCAATAATTGTACCAATTTTTCCTTTAGTGAGAAGTTCCTATATTGGTGCCATATACTATGTGATTCTCGTACGGAAAAAAAAAAGGCAGATTTTTCTGTACTTTTATCGGTCTCCATAAAATCTTTTACGCACACAGACTATGCAATTTAAATAATAGGCAGTGCAGAGGGTGATTGACAACAACAATGAAGGAGTCAGACCGGAACAGGATGTTAGAAATTTGTCATTTCTTGTCAACAGCTTTGCTGTTATTGTACAATAGCTGTTCGAGGATAGCCTATTTTTGGAACAAAAACTTCTGATATATTCTGATCAGGTACATTGGGCCTGATCCAGAGGTACGCCGATGCGCTGTGCTTACTAAAGCACAGCGTATCGGCGTTTACTTTGACCGACACTCCCCCTGTGCGGGCGTACGGTCCTTTCCTTACTCCGGCTGAAGGCTACCCTAACTTCAGCCGGCGTATGGAAGAGGCCATACGCTCGCACATGAGCATATGGCCGCTTAGTCCGCCCTCCCACCCTCATTTAACTACCTCCCCCCGCCCACCAGCACTAACCTGAACGTAGGGACGCTGGAGGATGTCCCCTCCAGCGTCCCTACGGCGCTGCTACGGACGCCTGATCCAGGACCGGGCGTTGCCGTAGCAACGCCGGGCAACATCTGCCCGGCGCATGCGCAGATCGGTTGGCCGAGCGACGGCGGGCGTTATTCAGGATCAGGCCAATTGACTCAAACCTATCTATCTATAATACTGACGTGTATATGTGAATTTCATACATATTAGTGTGCGTGTGTGATTGTTTGAAAGTATGTATGGATGTATGGATTATGTATGTATGGATGTATGTGTGTGTGTGTTTTTTTGCATTTCTGTGTGCATATGTATGGTTTTACATGTATCTTTGTGTCTTTGCATGTATGTAAGTATTTGTTTTTGTCCGAATGTATGTGTGTATGTATTTACCTGTGTGTTAATTACAACACCGCTTACACCACAATAGATACATGTTCTAATTTGTATAACAATTTTTTTAAAACAGTGAACTATGGATGTTCTTCAAAGCCAAGCGCCCACTATGCTTGGCCCTGTTTTGATTGGTGTTGAACATGACCTAAGGATTGGCTGTTGCATCGTTACTTGTTGTCTCTTATGCCCTTGCTCCATGAAATGTGTGAAAACAATTCTGATGATTTCAGGAATTTTCCTAAGATGGAGGCTGAAACCTTCTGAGAATGTACTGGATATTGTTACTCCAGCAATACAGAAGAAAGACACAAAGATAAGGTAAGCAATTTCAGCAGAGCAGCGTCTTTGTCAAAGTTGAGGTTCCTGGCAACTGGGAGGTCCTTGGAGGACCTAAAATTTAGCTGTGCCATTTCAGCACAGGCTTTGGGACACATCATACCAGAAACCTGTAATGCTATCATTGAAGAACTGAAAACCGAATATTTAAATGTAAGGAAATATAGCAAATTTTATGAATTTTATGAATTAAGTACACACCAATAGTAAACAATATAATTTATTTTATTAAATACAAAAAAACAAAACAGTAAACATAACATAACATATTGGGTATTTTGGTATAGCAGCTGATATATTGGCTGGAATGGGTGGTATGAGTGCATTGAAAGGGCACTGTGCATTATGGTGCTCTTTTCATCTATCTCTCTTCTTCTGCCCTTGTACAGAGCCTCGTTTATAATCCGCTCTGTTTCGTCACGTTATCTTGGGTCCATTTCATGCAGTTTTGCTGCCGCATTCATACCTATTCCATCATAATGGTCCATTTTTTTCTCAAAACACCGTCTCCAGAAGTGACTTGCTTATGGACTCATGACTTTCAGTATCATGACGTGGTCTTTTTTTTCCCCTTGACAAGTTGTTGTAGTGAGGGTAACATAGCTGCTATCATCAATTGACTTTTTTTCTACAGTTTCCATCAACAACACAAGAATGGTTGGAAATAGTAGATGGCTTCTACCAGAAATTGAATTTTCCAAATAGTGGAGGCGCTATAGATGAGAAACATGTCCGCATTACACCCCCCTGCTAACAGGGGATCTTTCTTCTTTAACTACAAGGGCTTTTTAGCATGATTCTAATAGCTATAGTAAATGCTAATTATGAGTTTATATTTATTGATGTTGGGAGAAATGGTAGGGTGTCAGATGGAGGTGCCCTAGAGCAGACCAAATTTCATGAGCGTCTGAAGCGTCGACAATTGCAAGTACCGTCACTTACAGAGACAACCAACCATCTTAATTTTTATTTGTTGCCGATGAGGCATTTGCGCTGCATTCTAATGTGTTGCGCCCATTCCCTCAGAAGCTACTTACAGCTGAAAGGTGTATTTACAACTATCATTCGTCCAGAGCTAGACGTGTTGTTGAAAATGCATTTGGTATCCTTAGTAATAAGTTCCGCATTTTTCACACAAATATCAACCTGTCACATGATAAATTGTGTACTGTTGTCATTGCATGCTGTGTCCTCTACAACTTTTTGCGTAAACAGGTAACACAGCTTATCGCTTCAGAAGCCTGTGACACTTTAGATTACCCCGAGGATTCAGAACATTGGACAGTACTTGACCATGGTGCTGGGAGAAACAGCAGCAATGTTGTGAAAATAGAAACAACTATGTAGAATATTTTAATGGTGATGGTGCTGTTCCCTGGCAGAACTACATGGTTGTTTAAAATAAAAAAACATGTCTTGCTCTAGAAATAAAATCTATGAAAACAAATTAACGGTGTGTAGTGCATTATTGTTTGTTTACTTACCATTCCACTGTCTTCAGTACTGTCGTCCGTCACATCAATAAGGCTACCAAGTGATGGGCTTGGCGTCTCTGTGTCCGCTGTGAATCTCAGCAGACTGTAATACCGCAGTTTGGGGGTGTACACTTCATCTGTTCCTGCCCCGGATTGTTTGGATTCCTGCACTTTATTTAACTCCTTTTTATAAACAGTGCGGATGTTGGCAATTTTAGTTTTTACAAATTCCGCATTAGCTTTAGGGTGATAGGGTTTGCAAACATCTACCATAGCTTGCATGGCCACGGCCCTTTTCTGCTTGTTAGCATAGTCTACCGACTTAGATTGCCACAAACAGGGGTGTGCTTGATAAGCTTCAATGAATTCCCTTCTGTGAAAAAAAGAAAAACAGTGTTTTAACATGGTTACTGCATAGTCACACTACAGATGGCCTAACAAAATTCAGCCATGCAATATACATACATACTGCATAGTCACACTACAGATGGCCTAACAAAATTCAGACAAACAATATACATACATACATACTGCATAGTCACACTACAGATGGCCTAACAAAATTCAGCAAAACAATATACATACATACTGCATAGTCACACTACAGATGGCCTAACAAAAATCAATCATACAACATACATACATACTGCATAGTCACACAACAGATGGCCTAACACAATTCAACCATCCAACATACATACATGCTGCACAGTGACACAACAGATGGCCTAGCTAGTAACACTATTCAAACATAGAACATACATACTGTATGGTAAACAAGAAATGATCAATTATTACCTGAAAATAGAAAAGGAAAGCAAATTTTTTTTCTACACACAATCAACGAATGTTCTTTGGAATGTTCTCGATAGCGCCGTCAAATACACAATTGCATTTCAATTAATTTCAACTAGCTATAATAACTGTAGCCTGAAGCTCCTCCTTAGATCCACCCCTCAATGAATATTTGGCACGAAAATCTGGGCGCGGCAGGAAGCCATGATGAGTGCTTTGCATAGTCCAAAAACACTATCCCCAGAAGAAAAACACTCTAAAATGTCTACAAACAACGGACATCATGCTGCAGGGAGACCAACAGATGGTGGAAGAAGAACAATTCCGATGGGGAAGGCAGAAATGGAGATCATGGTATGATACTTCGACAAGTGGGACTATGACTGCATTGAGAAAGTGTACCCCAGTGTTAATTATCGCAAACAAAGAATTATAAAGAGGGTAATCGAAATTATCCATCACAAATTCGGAATAAAATGCAATAAGCAACAGATCCAAAAACGATGGTCATACCTCAAAAGAAAGGAACAAAGAAAATTTGCCGAATAATACATGTAAAACATATAGAATTTTTTTAAATTGTATGTACCACTGAAGGTTGGTTTATTGCATATGGTTCCTTGATATTCATCTGTGTCTGAGATACGTTAACAGAGGAATTGCATCAGCGCTTACATTCTTTCCATTATTTGTATTTAGGTTGTTTTAAGTATAAGGCAGTAAAGTGGCTTTGTACTGTGGGGGATTAGGTGTTTACCCCTGAAGGGAAGGAAGGAGCTGCAGGTGTGGGAGCGCAAGGTTTAAGATATTCTAATTGACTTTATTTAACTCTTTTTAATAAACAGTGCGAATGTTGGCAATTTTTGTTATGACAAATTCTGCATTAGCTTTTGGGTGATAGGCTTTGCAAACTTCTACCATAGCTTGCATGGCCATGGCCCTTTTCTGCTTGTTAGCATAGTCTGCCAACTTAGATTGTCACAAATGGGTGTGCTTGATAAGCTTCAATGAATTCCCTTAGGAACTCTCTCTTGTCAGAAGCCATATCTGTGGAAATAAAAAAAACAATATTTTACCAGGAATACTGCATAATGACATTAGAGATGGCCTAGGCATTAAAACACTTCAACCAAGGAACATACATACTGCATAGGGACACTACAGATGACCTAGCCAGTAACACAATTCAACCATAGAACATACATACTGTATGGTAAACAAGAAATTAAAAATTATTACCTGAATTGAGAAAAGGAAACCAAAATCTTTTTATATACACGATTGACGAATGTTTTTTGGAATGTTCTCGATGGCGCCATCAAATACACAATGGGTTTTCAATTAATTTCAACAAGCTATATTAACTTAGCCCGAAGCTCCTCCTTAGATCCACCCCTCAATGAATATTTGGCACGAAAATCTGGGAGCGGTTGAAGCCATGATGTGTACTTTGCAAAGTCCAAAAACACATTTGACTGAAAAAAAAAAACAGTATGAAATGTCACCAAACAATGGACATCCTGCTACAGGGAGACCAACAGATGGTGTAAGAAGAACAATTCCGATGGGAAAAGCAGAAATGGAGATCATGGTATGATACTTCAACAAGTGGGCTATGACTGCATTGCGAAAGTGTACCCCAGTGTTAACTATCGCAAATGCAAAATTATGAAGAGGGTCATCGAAATTATCCAGCGCAAATTCGGAATAAAACGAAATAGGCGGCAGATCCAAAAATTCTGGTCAGGCCCCAAAGAAAGGAATTTAGAAAATTATAGAGAATTTGTTTAATTATCAAAAGTGAGTACATATCCTATGAAACCTTGTCTTGTCTTCATATGCTGGGATGATAGTGCTTTGGTCCAAGATATTACAATACTGTTTTCCCATTTTAGGATGTCAACAACCTGATAATGTTGAAGAACAAGGTGCAAAAGAACACACTGTCCACTCCACACAACATCCCATTCAGGAAGAGGAAATACATGCTGTCAAAATGACACGAGCATGAAGGTAAAGTTTTTTTATTGATAGGTGGTGAACCTAAATGTGTGTTTTCTTGTGAGTAATCATGACATCTGTCTATTCTTCTATAAGATATTTAATGCACTGTGGTATACACTGAAGATACCAATGAAGAACAAATGGTGACAATTTCTGATGTAAACCAAGGTAATACGTTGTGATAATACTGTGTGTACTAGCACACAACGTATCAGCATGCACTCCCCCTGACACTCCAGCTGAAGGCTACCCTAACTTCAGCCGGTGTAACAGTGTGTAATTATGCCGGCCACAGAAGCGTAAATGGCCAATATTATTAGATTGAGAAAAAAAGGCGCTCTACAGGGGACCTAATTATATTACTATTACTAAAGCAGTTATACCTCACCTAGGGACCCACCAATTCCCTAAAATAGAACTATTGTATTACAAGAATATAAGGCTGGTAAGCGCTAAAATAAATTATAAAAAAAAAACTACCACCAATCAATAAAAAACTGGAGATTGTGAAGGGTAAAACTGGAGAAGTATCTATCAATCGCTATCTTAAATGACACTACCTTATGTGTAATGCTCCTAAATATACATATAAATAACTCAATCCTATTAAATATACAACAATCCTTGTTAGGAATAATAAAGTGACTTCGTGTTATTCAAACCTAAGTGTAAACTTACAAAACAATAAAATTATAACCAATGTAACTTTGTAGAAAAATTGATGAATAAATATATATATAAAAATATAAGGTGACTCCGTGCTATTCAAAACTAAGTGTAAACTTGCAAATCAATAAAGATTGTAACCAATAAAACTGTGCAAAAAAATGATGTATTAATATACATAAATTTAGGCTAATAAATATATACAAATGGGTTTTGTACAATAGTGAACGTGTGCAAAAAATGCTAAAATTAAATTAATAAAAAACGAATAATTCAAGTCTTCAATTGTTTTTCACAATATAGGTCCTAAGGATGCAAAAATTACTTGTTATGTCCAACAATTAAAACTGTCCCTTGGTCCGAGGAATAAATAAGTGGGAGAACAGGAATAATTAAAATCTTCAAAGTTTCAATATATATTCCCCGTTTCCTTTACTATGTCCAAATAAAAGGAAAGATAGTACCTTCTTAGTTGAGAATACTTTTACAGGATAATCTTTAAAAACGAAGAGAAGGAACAGTAGATAAAACTTCCAGGCAACCAAGATGCTGAAAGTCTCCACGTGTAAAGCCGAAGTCCGTCTGCCGGCCGTTGCCAGGGAACATGTAAACAAAATCTTTGACTCCGTTGGGACAGAGAATCCCCCGCTCTGTGCGCGGTTATTACGGGTGCCCCCCGTTGGAGTTATAGATAAAAAAGGGCATAATATATAGAAAAATTATAAATAAATATTTATTGGTGCAAACAAAATAATATAAAACAGTAAAAATCGGTTACCACGCACCCGCAACAGCACCGCCTCACTTCGATAGAAAAGACCCAGGTATATGAGCTGAAAGACAGTGCTATAGACAGCAATGGATGAAGTAAACACAGACACTGACTGCATAAGCAAGTACCACCGCCGACGCATTTCGAATCCAACTGATTCTTTTTCAAGGCTAAGGGGGTACTTGCTACAGGCACAATATATATATAGTATGTACATTGGATTGTTCGGATAAAATATAGATAAAATATAATACCAGAGACTGAAATTAATATTTAAAATATTTCTTGGGTTCCTTATGGAGTAAGACATAGTCTGCAGTACTAGGGATTCCTTGGTGGTCTCTCCTCCAAGTACTAACCTAGCCTTTTCCTACTTAGTTTACAAGATCTGATGGGTTTGGGCGCTTTAAGGATAGTGTGACCACAGTTATTATCTTTTCTCTTTTGGTTCCCAAATTTAGTGCAACAATCAAGTTCATAGAAACCACTTTAATTCAAAGTCATTATTTAATCCCATTGGGGTAAGTGACTTCAACTGATATATCCAGTTCATTTCAGCCTTTGCAAGGCGTGATTCCTGGTCATTACTTCTCCATCTCGGTTTTATATTTTGAATTCCTAGAAATCTAACAATAGAATTTACTGAGCAATTGTTTATCTTTTTAAAATGATGTGATAAAAAATGATCCTCTTTTCCTTTTTTAATATTATTCACATGTTCTTGTAGTCTGGTTTTTAAAGGTCTTGAAATTTTTCCCACATAAACTTTTTTACACTCACATTCAATCATATAAATAACAGAACGGGAGTTACATGTGATAAAATCCTTAATCTTGTATTTAATGCTATTAATTTCAAATTCCTTAGTATTACTAGGGCCTTTAGTTAAAGTGCACATATTACAACATCCGCATCTATGGAACCCGCATCTATGGAACCCGCCCGATGTAACGCTGAGTGTTAGCACGCTCAGCGCTACATCGTAGCTCTGGATCAGGCCCAATGACCTTAATATGAAAATGTCTCGCATGCTGAAATTGTGCAGCAATCTTTTGGAAGTTTAAATTTGTCCAATAATGTTGTTATTGTAAAAAAAAAAATAGTACAGTTTTTGGATTTTCCTGTACAGTTCAAAAAGCTTTTGTATGTAAACACTACCTTAGGTTTTTGGGCCTTTATGTCATAATGCAACATTATTTTATTTCAACTTTAAGAGGTACACCAGCAATCATGCTACTTTTTGGTTTTAAACTTAAGGAGGTCCTTCAACAACCGTGGTACTTTTTGGGTTCCATTTATAAAGATCTTTTTTTTTTTGTTTCAAACATGTTTACAGATACAAATTTCTCTGTTCTTGTGGAGTAATAAAAACCATCTTTGGAAAACCATTTGTCTTTCTTTCATATGCATATACAGTCACTTTCTCTTTATAGTCTCTTTATAGTTTATTGTATTGAAGCATAAATAGAATGATGATGGGAGGTAGTTCTTGGTTTCACTTGGTAAGCTGGTCATGCATCATGGAGAAGTGCAACTTTACTTTGTGGAGGGAACATGCACCCTGAACAGGAAACCATTATTCAATATCTTGTATGTCCACATTGATAATTCCATTCCTAATTGCATGGCAACATAGCAAATCCACTGCAGACATCCATATCTAGTTGCCCTATTTATCCATAAAGCAAAGACATATTTATCTATTAATATACACGAAAAGAAAATTTGTGGGAACTTCGAAAGTCTCTGCATGTTATTTCCATGTATGGTTAAATAAAGTAAATTTGTTGGAAAATAAGTAATTTCATTCCATCTTTACAGGATGACAATTGCAAGTAGAGGTCTGCTGAATGCGTATCAGGTACAATAAACAGGATGAAAGTTCTGTACATCTACATAACCACACCCTAAAGTGGTGTGGAAAGAACATAAAAAATCTGTAGAAATCTTGTACAATTATCTAAAATGTCCACACACCACACTATTTTGGTCACGATAAATGATAATCAATCAGGAATTGTGAAAGATGTGATTATCTGCTGCCGGACTTTTGGGGAAGATTATCGTGCTTTTCGGAGAAAAATCGGCACCACACACTACAGCGTTCGGGCCGATAATCACTCTAGTGTATGGCCAGCTTAAGACTCCCCTTCATAAAACTAGTAATTGAGATGTTAAAAACAAGCCCAACCCATATACATATACATATCAATAAGACTGTCCAGGATTGTTTGTATCTTCCTATGCTGCTAACACTGTTTCACACTTTTTTATCCATTTATTAATGCACTTATTTTGCACTTTTTGGGATTAATATGATCCCATGTCTTGCATGACGTTGTTCATAGTATCAATATTCACTATTTTTGCAGTAAAATAATATTTTATTATGAGAGATTTTGTAGTTGCATTTTGGTGTGCTGACTTGGGTTGTTGTTTTGTTTTTTTGTTATTGGTTTATGTATTATATAATTTATATTTACATACCCCTATCTAATTCTATCTATATCAGCTGCAATAAACACTAAATTAACCCCCCTCCCCTGTCCTATTATTATTCACACTCCATTTAAAACCTATTAACCCCTTATTAACTTCCCTCCCTCCCATTCACACCTTATATACTTTACCTGGCCTTTATCTTCTTCCCCGCTGCTCTGCCGATCTTCAAAGGAAAAGGAAAATAAAAAATAAGCCCAAAAACTGCAAGCTGCAGCAAGCGGAAAAAAGCCGCGACTCAAGCAAAAAACAAGCCCAATCCTGCTTGTTATAAGTGGACTTGGCAACTATGCTCCTCTTCCTGCAGCCTGACCTCATAAGCTCCCCTGTAATACTCACTTGTCCAGTCCAGTGCGGCGGGTCAGCAGGTGCGGTTTCTGAATTAATGAAAAATAAATTCAGCATACTTACCCATTCATTATTAAAACTTTCTAATCAGTTATTACTTTTGAAATAGAGACAGACGAAAAAAATGCACTTTTGGCTGTCTGTATTTCGAAAATGTAATCTTCGGGACTGTGAATGCATCCCGTGAGCAATATAAGTGTGCGCATTCATTTATGAGTCTTTGGGCCTGATCCAGAGCTACGCTGTACTGTACTTCGTAAGTATGGCCAGCGTAGCTCATAAGCACTTTCCCCGACACTCCCCCTGTCCCAGCGTACTTACCCACTGTTACGCCGGCTGAAGACTATCTTAACTTCAGCCAGCGTAACAGTGGGTAATTAGGTTGGGAAACTAATCGTAACCCCCTAACCCAGCCCTCACTTCCTAATTTCCCTCCCCCCCCCGCCTACCTTCCATAACTACAGTGTAGTTACGGTGCTGCACGCCCCTTCGTCCGTAACTATGCTGTAGTTACGGATGCCTGATACAGGGCACCCAGATAACTCGATTACGCTGGGCAACATCTGCATGCGGTAGAAATGCCGTTTTTACGCATATGGTCGCTGTAAAAATGACAGCGGCCATAGGTCTGGATCTTCCCCATTGTATTTATTCAGTTCAGTTTAAAAATATGCTTATGTTGTATTGTGTGAGGTTTTGAAAAACGACGCAATTTTATATAGTGATTAAATAGTAACATTCATAGTAAAATATCATTTAGGTGCACACAGCAGGTATGGAAAAAGGTCACTAGAAAAAATAACTGCAAACGGACAGAGAAGAAGATTCTTGATAGCATAAGTGTGAAAATGGTGCTCTGCAATAGAAGCCATAGCCAAGGACTGAAACTACACAGCATTTGCAGCCATCTGTTCCTCTTATTTGAGATAGCCGCACTTTCTCAGCAACAGCTTGAAATTTCCACAGACTAATGAACAGAAAACTCACTACTGAATGAAATAAAACAAAAAAAAAAAATGCAAATATTCCTGCTACAACAAGATATTTTATCAACCAAATACATTTACTAAACTAATGGCAGTAGAGGGGTTAACAGAAGTGTCTTTTGTTTGCTTTTTTTCTTTTATCATTTGTGACAAGTAGATTTCAAAGAGTTTTTTATGTGTACTAATGTATTGTCTTGATTGCAAGTTAAATTATGCAGTTGCATAAATAAATAAACAAATAGACTTGCTAAGTGAAACAATGTGTAATGCTATTGAAGCTTTGATATGTTCAACATAATTTTAGGATATTATATTAGTTCATTAATTCTGTAATGTTCTGTGAAAAGCTTATATCACATTTAAAGCAGTGATTTAGAAAAATGTTCTCCATACAACCCTATGCTTTCCCTCCACTTAATTCAAGGGATCCTCTCAGCGGGCCTGATCCTGCACTACGATGTAGCGCTGAGCGTGCTAACGCTCAGCGTTACATCGCTGACTCCCCCCTGGCACTCCCCCTGTGCGGGCCGATGGCCCCTTCGTTACGCCGGGTGAAAGCTACCCTAGCTTCGCCCGGCGTAAGGAAGGGGCCATACGCTCACACAGGAGCGTATGGCCGCCTAGCCCGCCCCCCTAGCCTCATTTACTTACCTCCCCCCGCCCTCCTGGAGTAACGTGAGCGTTGGGACGCTGGAGGACGTCCCCTCCAGCGTCCCAACGCCGCTACTACGATCTACGATCGGGCGTTTCCATAGTAACGCCGGGCAACATCTGCCCGGCGCATGCGCATTTGAGCTACGGCCGCCGTACTAG
>WWET01004297.1:35737-48847 GCA_011038615.1 Limnodynastes dumerilii
TATATATATATACCATATACCACGGTAGCGGCACTCGTTCAAAACCTCCAAGGAATTTCTTGCTGTGGTGCTATCAGGTAGCCCAAAAGGGTAAGTATTACAGGTTTCAAGAAGAGGCACTCGCAGACAGTTAGCAAATTTTTAAAAATGTCATATTTTAATCCGACGTTTCAGGGGGTCAGCCCCCTTTCATCAGGGACATACAGAGCATACACGCCAAGTGACCAAAACAATATATATAGAAAAAGTTAAGTGAGAGACTTACCCCATCCCCATTGAGTGCGCACCACAACAGAGCCGGCGTCCGTGGAGCAAGCAACCACTTCCGGCTGGCAAAGATGATGACACCGTTGTCAGGACAACATGACGCTCCCGCACCGCTGGAAGTGCTGTCACTCCCGGAATACACCAGACTTCTGTGCGGCACACTAAATAAAGAGAATGAAAGATTAGAGCAAGATTGTTAAAAACATAATGACACACTATTACTGCCTGAGTTATGACACTACTTAGAGTAAATTAAATTACTGCAAATTATTTCCAACATCCAAAACTACAGGATGTCTATTTGTACACTACAAAACATGTTCAGAGTCCTGTTTCAAAGTAGTCTTAATTAAAGAAAACATGAAAGAGATAAAGTCTCGTTTAAACCTCCGGGTGCCACCGTACCCAGAGTAAATATCCATCTAGCCTCCAATTTCAATAAAGCATTGTCCCGGTCACCCCCCCCTACGTAGAGGAGGGACATGGTCAATCCGTTTACACCTTAATTCAGGGATAGAGTGACCTGCTGTTGCAAAGTGCTGAGCCACTGGTTGTTCCGAGCAGCCAGCTATTATGGCTGCCCGTGTACCCGACCGATGTAATGACAGTCCTGCGGGTTTTACCCACGTAGACTAATCCACATGGGCACCTTAATGTATATAGTAAAAAGCGCGTGGTGCATGTTAGTACTTGCTTGATGTGAAATATTTTTCTTGATGAAGGATGTTTAAAAGTTTTGCCAGGTTCCAAAAATCTGCAAGTAAGGCAACCTAGGCATTTGTAGCAGCCCGGTGCCTTGCTCAAGAATGTAGTGGGTGATTTTTTAAAAGTGGTGATATCTGTTTTCACCCCCAAATCCCTGATATTTTTCCCCCATTTATAGCAGGGCATTAAATCAGTGGAATGTAGTCCCAACGTTTTATCCGACTGTATAATGGGCCATAGTTTACGAGTGGCCCGGGCAATTAGTGAGCTCGTCCCAGAGAACTGAGTCACCCATGGTAGTTTGTTATTACACACCCGCTTTTTCTTGGCAAGCAGAACGCTCCGTGGCACAGATTTCGCTTTCAACAGGGCTTTCTCCAGGACACCCTTAGGGTATCCTCGGTCCCTAAATTTTTGACACATAGTTTCCAGTTGTCTGTCACGTAAAGCCTCATTGCTGTTTATACGACACACACGAATTAATTGTGAGACAGGGAAACCCCGGATAGATGTCTTGGGGTGATGACTGGACGCTAGAAGAAGCGTGTTCCTATCAATGTCTTTTTCAAAAATTGTGGTGCCCAGATGGTCCCCCTCCACAAAGATTTTTACATCGAGATAATTAATGGACTCACTATTATAGGAATAAGTGCATTTGATGTTGTCGTCCATTTGGTTAATTGCGTCCGTACTACTTGTGAACTCCTCCTCAGAGCCCCTCCAAATAATAATCAAATCATCGATGTATCGTTTGAAAAACTAAATATTTTTATTTACCATTGGATTATTCAAAAACAGACGTTTTCAACTGTGTGCATAGGCGCATTCGCAAAAGACGGTGACACATGGCACATCCTGATGTCTGCACAAAAGAGTCTCCATCAAACAAAAAGTAATTGTTTTCCAGGGTATATTGTAGCAATCTGATGAATAGAGGGATAGGCGGGCCGGTATACAGGGCGTTGTCGGTAATAAGCTCCTGAGTTGATTTCAATCCTGGACCATGAGGTATATTCGTGTATAACGAAATGACATCCACAGTACATAAAAGAATTCCAGTTTCTGGGACCTTAAAGTCCCGTAATAAATTCAGGAGATGAGTAGAATCCTGTAAATAAGTAGACATACCTTGTATACAAGGTTGGAGAAAATAATCAAGAAATTCAGAGATCTTGTGACCGAGCGAACCCCTCGCCGAAATAATCGGGCTTCACGGGGGATTCGCCCGGTCCTTGTGAATTTTAGGAAGCGTATAAAGAATTGGTACCCGAGGATGAGGAGTCAGTAATGACGACCCAACTTTATCGGGCAATTCGTTATTGTGAATAGCTTGTTGTAAGATGTCCTGCAATGATTTGAAAAAGGCAGTTGTGGGGTCATTGATTCATTACTCCACCTCACATTAAAATGTACAATATCGTCAAAATATTGCCTCCCTACACCAGCTTAGAGTTATCAGCTATTTATGGATGCTCACTGTGAAGAAATTGGTGGGGGTCCCCTGACATATTACTTTTTTATCCCTGCCAACTTGGATATTTATATTTATGATGGAAATGTATTATGACATTTGTATATTTGACCTCTGGGAATATATAGTCTGTGTGTATTATACTTTGCATATGCCATATGAAGTTTGTGTAGTTATAGAAGTGTGTTATGTGGCATGTAGTTAAAGTATGTTCAAATGATGTTTTTATAGGATTATGTAGTATGTAGCTAAAGCATATTCAATGTGTAATGTTTGTTTAATGCAATGCATATTTAAAGTCCAGTCAGATGGTTATAGCAAGTATTGTTAGGGTCTCCTGCTGGGATAACCAGATCTCATTACAAAGGGTCTGTCATCATTAACAAAACCTCTGTCTACAGCCAGGTACAGGTAGACTGCTCCCATACCCCACATGTTGTGCAGGAAGTCCATATATGGTCATACATCCTCCAAAATGTGGCCTTTACACAAGCAACAGGGTGTAGTTAGACTGGATAGTTAGACTGAAAGTCTTACATACTTCTAGAGAGTTGTCCCCTAGCTATTGATTAGACAGTCACATGCCACCGCACCTCTGACAAGACTCCAAGAGGCTGTAACCAAGGGATGGAGAGGGGTCCTAAGTAAAAGGGGTGAGCAGTGTTAGAGGAGGGAGAGTGAAGTTTAAACTGTGGAACAGGTGTTGGAGTTATTTTAAGCTGAACCTCTGCAACCAAGACTTCTCTATCAGAAAGACACTCAGAGGAGCAGCGAGGATTACATATTTGGGACTTATCTTTATGCTTTTATTCATCCTGGCTGTTAACTTTTCATCAGAGGTGGAACAATCAGGTTGTGGGCCCAGGTGCAAAAAATATTTTTTGGCCCTGATGATATCTCAGGTAACCCGGTGGGGAGCTTCGGTGGTGCAGTGATGACTGCTGTGGGACCGTGTATCAGCATGGACCCCGATGCCATTGCACTGGTTGCACCAATTGTAGTTCCAACCCTGCTTTTCATACCACTGTGCGCAGTGGTAGTGTGGTTTCTGGCAACCCGTGTCTTGACACTCACTGCTGTAGCTACTCATGTATGAGGATGATGCAGCAAAATTTGGCCCATTAGGAGATAAGCAAGTACTTCTAAAATGGTTGTGGCCACAGATAATTAAATTCTTGTAATGCATATAGCCATAACCTTAATGAGAACGGATGACAAAAAGATGGAAAGGATGACAAAAAGATGGTTTTTAGAATTAGAATTTTTTGTGAAATTATTTTATAACATTAGATTTTATATAAAGGCATAGAAGAAAGGCAATTTATATAATGGAATTTGACAGTTATGTAGTTAAGAAGATTTTATTTTCACTAGTAATTTGCATTAATATATTGCTGAATAATATGTTATTTTTATAGCTACACAATATTTCCATTATATTTTGAATCCCAGTTATTTGGTGAACTCCCTGAGCATGCACATGTACAGTCCTCTCTCCTAAAGGGCTTAACAAGTACATGCTACCGCAGAGAAGTAACATCATTCTAATAGCAGTGTATAGCACAAGGCATAATTATAAGAAGGGTTGTCAAATTATATTAGCAGACTATTCTCAACTGTATAACCATGTAGAACAATCATTCTACATGGTCGGTGTAATTCATTACTTTTTAGAAGATAATGCAGTTTATATAGAAAGGAGAGTGACACCAGGCTGCAAGATACCAGCTTTTCTGACCATGTTCACAAATAGGATTGCCATCTTAGCAGGGAGATCCTATTGTAAAAGATAGGACTTACCTGCCGCTGGCGATCCCCTGATGAGCAGCTGCAGGTTCCTAATGCCAAACGGGCCCCGATCCAGATCTGAATGCAAATGGTAGCGCATCCAGTGTGCTGTAATGGACAGTTTGGTATGTTCAATCCACATATGCCAATCAACTTCTGAATGGGGAATAAATACTGGCACGTGGCATCAGGCACAAAGCAACAAGTCCTCTTCTGCTATGTCTCCAAATACGCTCTGAAAGTGCAGAGTTGTATAATGTGTTTGAATGGGTTACAAACTGTTATAAACAGAATGGAGCTTTTGTAGTATATAGTATTAGTATTTAGTATTTAGTAGTATTTTACTGTTCCATAAAATATTAAACAACCACACAATATACTAGCAGTGATACCATATCTTTTTAATATAGATGGATAACATTCAACTTGACGGGTACTAAACTAGCTTTTTATTGACACTTAGACATGTCCTGCTTTAGGCGCAAATTTTCTAACGTAAAGTAACCTTTGTTACGTCTGCGTTCTGACCGGGATTGAGTGTACATGCCCTGGCATCCCTGTAAATTCCCTACATCCCTTTACTCCTTCTATCCCTCAACACGCCCCTCAGAGCACAAGGCTTGGACATCAGGGTTGCGCTATGATCTGAAAGAGATGTCCTTGCATGCGCTATGCTCCTCAGTATTGAGCATGCGCAGTAGCAAATCCCCTATAGAAATGTCATGTCATCTGGGGTAGATTATTGTTGCATAGAAAGAGAGAGCGACACAGAGCGAGAGAGAAACAGAAATAGACATAAGAAACCAAGTAAGTCCCATCAGGTGATAAGATGGTGATAAGATAAGATGATGACGTAATTGGTAAATTAGTGGAGCAGAGATGGCATTTCTTTACTTATTAAATCTTAGAAGTGTGCTGTCCCCATACAAGACTGGGAGAACCGGAGTCCAGCACAGGTATAGTAAATCTTGGGTTTAAATAAATGACAGAAAAGAAAGAGAATCATAAAACTTAAAAAAACACAGATGTTCCTCACATTTCTGATTTCTCTCATTTCTAAACAAAACTCTTAAGCTGGCCATACACTAGAGCGATTATCGGCCCAAACACCCAATTATCGGCTAGCGCCCGATATTTTAAGGGAGCCAATCAGCAAGCTGCATGGCTCCCTATCCTTGTAATAGACGCTGCTGCAGAGCTATGTACAAAGCTGCTCTGCCAGCTTAGATGTATACAAAGCTGTCAGAGCAGCATAGTCCATAGATCTGCAGCAGCGGCTATTGCAGGGAATAGTACAGAGAGGGACCAGCCGAACCCGTGCTGTGAGAAGCGCAGTTTCGAATGATCACTGTCTGTACTACTACCTGCAATAGTCGCTGCTGCAGATCTATGCACTATGCTGCTCTGACAGCTTTTAAGGTATATATCTAAGCTGTCAGAGCAGCTTTGTACATAGCTCTGCAGCAGCGCCATAGAGAGCGCTGCCCCCCTCCCCTCTTTTGTTAGGATTATCGATTCCAGAGGAGGTGTATGGTGCCAATAACAGGATTTCCCTAGCGTGAAATCGTCCTGTTTATCAGCTCATCCCCTGCTGGGACCGATAATCGTCCTAGTGTATGGCCAGCTTTAATCTTTTTTTGTGAACCTATACTATGGAGCCTATAAAAGAGCATCTCAAGTGTTGTTATGGTATGTTATGTTTTGTTATGTAATGTTATGAATGCAGCCTTGGAAATGGTTTCAAACACTTGTATAAAAAAGGAAAATAAGCAATAGAATTGGCAAAATGGAAAGTAAATCTTAATTTTTTTTAACATAAAAATTATAATATACTATAATATGTTTACTATACATAAGTTATAATATTATGAAACAAATATTTATGAAGACTTCATTAGTGTAAAAAAAAGGCATTTAATTCTACACTATATTTAAATTGTATTACAAAGGTTATATTGGTTTCTATTTTATGTGCAATAGTTATGGTGATTCTAAATGATCGTGAGGTTACCATAGAAACTTCTGCAATCTAATATTTCCTGAAAAGCTTCAATGACATACAACCTCCCCTGTTACTCCCCACACACATACTGAATTATCTCAGACAGAGGATATGACTTAACAATAACACTGGTTAACAATCATTTTTGCACAGGGCTCTACATTCTTTGCACTAACTTCAAGAATTGTCATATATTCTTCCTATCATCAGCAGTTATGTAAACCCTTTTATAGAGCATTTAGGGAGGCCTTTATTTGACACATCTGGAAGCTGGGCCATGAGAGTCTGGCAGAGCTAGAATCGTTCTTCAGATTTCAGGGCCCTTTGTGGGTTGGATCACATGTGTTGGCCACCAGAATTGGTCCATAAAATAGCCCCATCCACCGTCATTTTTGGCCTCAGAGGGAGCACTGTACTTCTCTGCTGTGTTGAGCAATGCCTAGAAGGTGTTTTAACTCTCCAGACTCATTTTTTGACAAATTGTAAAGTATCTTAAATCCAGTAACTTACAGGATCCCAAGCATATCTAAGCTGTCAGAGCAGCTTTGTACATAGCTCTGCAGCAGCGCCATAGAGAGCGCTGCCCCCCTCCCCTCTTTTGTTAGGATTATCGATTCCAGAGGAGGTGTATGGTGCCAATAACAGGATTTCCCTAGCGTGAAATCGTCCTGTTTATCAGCTCATCCCCTGCTGGGACCGATAATCGTCCTAGTGTATGGCCAGCTTTAATCTTTTTTTGTGAACCTATACTATGGAGCCTATAAAAGAGCATCTCAAGTGTTGTTATGGTATGTTATGTTTTGTTATGTAATGTTATGAATGCAGCCTTGGAAATGGTTTCAAACACTTGTATAAAAAAGGAAAATAAGCAATAGAATTGGCAAAATGGAAAGTAAATCTTAATTTTTTTTAACATAAAAATTATAATATACTATAATATGTTTACTATACATAAGTTATAATATTATGAAACAAATATTTATGAAGACTTCATTAGTGTAAAAAAAAGGCATTTAATTCTACACTATATTTAAATTGTATTACAAAGGTTATATTGGTTTCTATTTTATGTGCAATAGTTATGGTGATTCTAAATGATCGTGAGGTTACCATAGAAACTTCTACAATCTAATATTTCCTGAAAAGCTTCAATGACATACAACCTCCCCTGTTACTCCCCACACACATACTGAAATATCTCAGACAGAGGATATGACTTAACAATAACACTGGTTAACAATCATTTTTGCACAGGGCTCTACATTCTTTGCACTAACTTCAAGAATTGTCATATATTCTTCCTATCATCAGCAGTTATGTAAACCCTTTTATAGAGCATTTAGGGAGGCCTTTATTTGACACATCTGGAAGCTGGGCCATGAGAGTCTGGCAGAGCTAGAATCGTTCTTCAGATTTCAGGGCCCTTTGTGGGTTGGATCACATGTGTTGGCCACCAGAATTGGTCCATAAAATAGCCCCATCCACCGTCATTTTTGGCCTCAGAGGGAGCACTGTACTTCTCTGCTGTGTTGAGCAATGCCTAGAAGGTGTTTTAACTCTCCAGACTCATTTTTTGACAAATTGTAAAGTATCTTAAATCCAGTAACTTACAGGATCCCAAGCTGCATGGATTCACTGGTGGATGATCATGTCAAACAAATCTTATTGAATTTCTGGACTGGGTCAGTAAAGTATTAGATAAAGGGGGAGCTGTAGACATAGCTTATCTAGATGTTAGTAAGGCTTTTGATACCGTGCGACATCGCAGACTGATAACTAAGCTGGAAACTTGGAGATTGGACTTAAAGATAGTTGCACGAATACAATCTTGGTTACAGGATAGACAAAAAAGGGTTGTAGTAAATGGAATCCCTTATGAAGATGATAGGGTAACCAATGGAGTACCCCAGGGTTATGTACTTGGACCAGTGCTATTTAATATCTTTATAGGTGATATTGCCTGTGGTATCAAGGGAAAAATATGCCTTTTTGCAGATGACACAAAGATATGTAACAGGGTACACATGCCAGGAGGGGTACACCAAATGAGGGATGATGTAGGTAGACTGGTTGAATGATCAAGAGTGTGTCTACTGCAGTTTAATGCCAAAAAATGCAAAATCATGCACTTTGAGCACAAAATGGCACTCCTTTAGAAACTACTGAGGAGGAAAGGTATCTAGGAGTCATTATTTTATGTGCCTTTAAGTTAGCCAAGCAATGTAACAAAGCAATGAGAAAGGCAAGTCAGATGCTTAGTTGCATAGGGAGAGGAATTAGTAGCAGAAAGAGAGAAGTAATGCTTCACCTAGAATACTGTGTTCAGTTCTGGAGGACATATGTCCATAAATACATAAATACATTAGAGACTGTCTCTTGACTACATTAGAGACTGTGCAAAGAAGATCAACTAACATGGTCTATGGTCTGTGTTACAAAACATACCAAGAAAGGCTAGAGGAACTAAACATGTATAGCTTGGAGCAGAGAACGGAATGGGGGGATATGATAGCAGGTTTCAAATATATCAAGGGTTGTGACCGGCTAGAGGAGGGTGGAATTTTTCCAGGAAGCGGTATAATAGAACACAAGGGTATGAATATGAACTGGAGGGTGGTAGATTCAGAGGAAATGTGTGGAAAAATTACTTCACTGAAAGGGTGGTAGATAAGTGGAATATTCTCCCATCTGAGGTGGTTGAAGCTAACACAATAGAACAGTTTACACATTCTTGGGATACATATAAGGATATCCTAAATCTCAAACTAAATTGAGGGTAAATAGGGTCTACGGTCAGTATAGTTTTAAATAAACTGCTGAGCAGACTGGATGGGCCATGTGGCTCTTAGCTGCCATCACGTTCTATGTTTTTATGTTTTGCTACATCTGTGGTGAGGTTTCTATGTTTTGTATCTGTGGTGAGGTTACTTAAAATGATTAATAATAATAAAAAATGCGGGTTTTTGAAGCAGTGCTATAAGTATTACTCTGGATTCAAGGTTGATGATCAAGACAAAGACTTGGCCCCTCATGTTTGTTGTATCAGTTTTGTCAGACTCCTTATAGGTTGGTTAAAGGGTTTTTAGCACATGAATTTCACAGTTACAATGTTTTAAGCGGAACAGAAAGATCAAAAGCACTGGTCTTTAACTTGAAATTTCTGAGGGTCAATGAGGCAGAGCACAAAGAGAGGATCTTTGTAGGTCCTCAAATAAAAGATCTGTTGCTCGATGGCCACTTTTATGTACTGCTTAATCTTGTTGAAAAAGCTGCAGAGGTGGCGCTCAAGATCATTTGCCAGAACTTCTTAGAGAACCATTAGGCAGACAACTACAAAGAGCTGGTGGACATTCTCTTAAAAGACCATATGGTGTAATATGTCTCTGAAAGTTCACTTCTTGGACTCACCTGGACTTCTGCAAAACCAATCTTGGGGCAGTCAGTGATGAACATGGTGAACATTTCCACAAGCACATTTCCATAATGGAAAAGCAGTACCAGGGCAAAAGGAGTCCAAGCCTATGACTTGTTTCTGAAATAAGTCACAGCAGAAAATCCTATGCAACAACATTTTAAGCATGTTAATTGTATACTATATCTATTATGTTAATAAACATAATACTGTAAACTTTAATTGTATCTCACTCAAAATCATTACTTGATAGAGTTATTAAAAAACACTTGCTTAATTTAAGCACATAAAACACAAAAAATAATACACATTTTGTTGACCAGTGTAATTTAGCCTATTGAAAAAGTAGTTATTTCATCTCTACCAACTAAGTTGAAATTTATATGAAAAAAGGAAAAATTGTATATTTCAAATGAGAAGAATACAGTGCATGTATTTTTTTTCTATATAATTTGAAATGAGTTTATGTTTAAAAAAAATAACCTGTAAACCATGGATTGAAGTTTAACTTATTTCTGTTAACTGCTTAGTGGTGGATCTTCCAATGTTTTCAGACTATTGAACTTCTGTGATATGTGGCAATGGCTCTGTGTTTTGTTTTGTTTTTTTCTTTTTTTACACTTGATTTACCCCTCTCCTTTTCTCTTTTTTCTTATTTAGAAATGTGTGTTATCATTGTCTTGCTGTTTTAAAATTCAATAAAAAGGTAATTATGTAAAAAGAACATTTTTGCCAATTAGCAATAGCAAATGCCATAATCCATAAATGTGACCTAAAGGCAGTTAACTATGCCCAGGAGATTTAATGACAGTTTCAAACTATTTTTTTAAGTTAGTTAAAAATTTAAATAAGAATATTAATAGAACAGAAGAAGATATCAAAAGAATTTTAGACGCAGACATAACATACTTTTAATTCAGCATTCAGACATTTTTCTTCTTTCAAAATAATCCTCCATTTTAAAAGTGAAAAAATGTGTAAGAGAGTAATGAAAAGCACCACATTATTAACTGTAGTAATCTAAATTGTACTAAAGTATAATTGCAATCTATTATTTTATCAGTCGGCTCATGGACACAGTAATAGATTTTGAGGTAAATAGTCATGATGACCATTTATCTGCATTTGTTATTTGGAGAGATTGAAAATCTTCCTTATGACAGATCAATACATGATTTGCACATAGTCACCTAATGGCACAATCATCAATAAGATACATTGCCTCAATCTGGCGGTGTAAATCAATTGTGCTGAGTGGAAAGAAACTGTAGGATTATGTCTGTGTGTTTTCCATTGACTTCTACCACTAACTTATAAACTAGAATTTATTATGAGATACTTCCAGTATAAATAATCACTTTGTTTATTCTTCTGTATACTATATGCCCTGGCTGAAAATCTGATGTTGTTTTTGTTGCAATTTTGAACTTAGATATCTGCAAAAAGAAAGTGGACAATGTATTTGTATTTCTTTAATATTATTATTATTATTATTATTATTATTAATAAATTACCATAAATTAAAACCTTGCATTGCATACATGTCTCTTGTTAACACAAAGAATAATGCACCCCTAGGAGGAGCAAGAGAGACTAGGCACTAATTGATTTAAAAAATCAATTTTTTTTCCCTCTTTACCTATTTTTAGGTGTAAGCACTGCCATTGGACCGGATTCAGATGTAATAACGTGCAACGTGTGTATCTGTAAAGTTACACATGTGTTGTAAGTAAAAGATGCACATGCAAGATCCAGAGTTAATAACAGGAGCCGTAACTCGGTCTCTGCAAACTTAAATCAGTTGTAAAGGAGTATCTTGCGTTTATATGGATGATATTTAACATATCTATTTAATTGACTCTCATTATTAGAACAGATTAATAGTTTGTGTATTGATTGCTTTCAATTATCCTTACAATTTAAATTTGTAAACCCCCCAGTATAAGGTTGTGGGCCCTGATTTAGAGTTTTATGCGGATCTGTAGCTATTGATCCGCCATATGACCTATACAGAGCTGCATGTTTCAGAAAAAACATGCAACTCTGAATAGCCTGTAGTAAAAATGGAGGCAGTCGATTAATATACCCGCAGTCAAAGCTCTCCATTTACACTATCCCCTAGGATGCGCAGGTACCGTACACCACTACTGTGGATATTTAAATGACCCCAATCTCATTTAAATATTGTGGAACTCCCCATTCCATAAGCACAGTAGAGGCTGATGTGGTCACAGACTGTCTTTCTGTGCTCGCTCCCATTGTGATTTGGCTACACTTCCATCTGAAAAAAAGACAGAAGCGCCGGTCCAACCATTACTTTTAATCAATTTAATTTTGATAAGTATGACTTATTCTATTTTATTTATGATATGTATTTATTTGAATGTTGTTGTTTTTTTTGTCTTTTATAAAATGTTGGACTTGGTTTACATTATTATTACATTATATTTTTATGAGTTACCTTATTTAATCTTAACTAAAAAGAAATGTATTGTTTTGGGGGATTTATACTGATTTAAATAATGTATGTTTGGCCTATTCTTTTAAACAGTTATATAAATGTAAGAAATTGATATATGTTTATTTTGCTGCTCATGTAAATAGGATTCAAAATAAATGTTATTATTTATAACACCAATACTGTAGCCTAATGACACATTCTGAATGGACAGGTTATGTGTTTTAATTTCCTGGCCTGCTGGATATGCTTTTTAACATTATTTTTTTTTACATTAAAAAAGTCTAATCACTCCTGTACACTAATGTATAAAGTGTATGCAGTATATTGGGCCAATATGGAGAGTCTCCAGGATAATCCAAACCCATATAGGTAAGGATATTGATGTAGGCAATCATTTCCCGGTGAAGCCCAAACATTGGATATTGTTGCAGGGTAGCCGTTCCTT
This sequence comes from Limnodynastes dumerilii, assembly GCA_011038615.1. Classification (NCBI taxonomy): domain Eukaryota; kingdom Metazoa; phylum Chordata; class Amphibia; order Anura; family Limnodynastidae; genus Limnodynastes; species Limnodynastes dumerilii. The sequence continues at coordinate 48,289 of WWET01004297.1, forward strand.
ATGGAAAAACATCAAAAAATATATTTTAGTGATTGTTAAAATGTTAAGAGACCTTATGTGACTTATGTTTTGAAATGTGTAATCCTCATGCAATGCCATCAGTCTATTCAGCTGCTGGTGATAATGGTCTTTAAAAAAAATAAAAGACCATTGTACTGGCAAACCACTTACAGTTTGGGTTGTTGGGGTTGTTGCGGTTGTGGCAGGTGGAAGGGGGGTTTGAGTGGCAGGAGAGGAAGATGGAGAGATGGGAAGGGGGGTAGAGTGCCAGGAAAGGGAAATGGAGAGATGTGCAGGGTGTATGGAGTGGCAGGAGTAGGAGATGAAGAGATGGTGAGTGGTGAGGGATTGCCAGGAGAGGAAGACGGGAAGATGGGAAGTAGGAATTAACTGGCAAGAGAGAAAAATGAAGATGAGCAGAGGGAATGGAGTGGCAGGAAAGGAAGAAGGAGAGAAGGTCAGGGGAGATGGAGTGGCAGAGGAGAATGGAGTGTCAGGTGAGGGTGATTGAATAGCAGCTGGGAATATAGTGGCAGGTGGGGGTGGGGTGGCAGGGGGG
>WWET01004297.1:73000-84039 GCA_011038615.1 Limnodynastes dumerilii
ATGATGGGGATAGTGAGGGGCTGCAGAGACATGATGGGATATTGGGAGACTGGAGACACATAAGGGGGAGTACATGCAAGGGGGGGGAAGTTGGATGAATATATACACTGTACACACACACAAACTGGATAACTAAGTGCTTACAAGGCTGTGCTTTTATTGTATTATTGTTACAAATGTTTCCTGTTTTGTGATTGCATTGCATTTTGTGACTGTTTTTTTAACTGCTTTCAGGTTACAAGAATGTTGAATTTATTGTACAGTGGTTGGAAGGATGCAGTCTGTATTGTAAGGTTGCCTGTATGGTATAGCGGTCACTAGGATAATGTTGGTAAGGTATGTTTCCCTAAGCTATATAGTCTGTATTTTATTGCAGTTTTTAGGATGAAATGGGATTTGTATAGTGGAGACTAGAATGCTGCCTGTATTGTATAGTAGCGGCTATGATTTGCTTTTTTTTATTGTGTTTACATGATTGTGTTTTATGATGTTTACATGGATACTATACTCTAGTAACTATAATGATAAATTGTTAAACAGGTAGGTGCAAATTTAAAGTTTGCAGGTTGCAGGGAGGCGCCGAACACCCTAGCACCAGCCCTGGGGTTAGGGTTAGGATCAGACTGCGAGGAAGGGAGGGTTATGGTCAGACTATGGGAAAGGGATAGTTAGGGTCAAGCTGCGGGGTGGGGATTCCTAGGTTTAGGCTGCTGAGAAGGGAGGGTTAGGGTAATAGAATAATAGAAGAGGAGGGATAGGGTAAGGATTAGGGAAAGGGTTGGTGTTAGTGTTCAGTTCTTTGAGGCACACACAATCGATGGACACACCTCTAATCCTTTTTCTCACATAAAATCACAACCCTGTTCTCCCTTGCATAGACACAGGATTGGAGAGATCATTGCTGCTCAGACTCTTAAATTGAGGGGGTGGTACCTCCTTGTGCTGCTAACCACTAGAGAGGAGGGGGGTGCTTGGTTATGGGCATTCTCTGATGAGAAATCTATCCAAAACTTGCGGAAGTTGCTATAAGGGTAGAGGGATGGAGATACCTTTTGTTTTAGCTCCTTTGTTTTCTACCCTGCGCCACACTCACAAGTATGAATAAATGCAATTTCATTTTATTTATATTTCATTTTAATAATAGTATTGTGCATAAATAATAAAACAATAGTGCCTAGTAACAAAATTGACAGAGCTGATACAGATAGTGGTGGGGAGTAGTCTTCAACCCACCACTGTCACTTTAGCAATACAATGACATAGTAAGAACAACAAATAATATCAATGTGGTTACTATAAAGCTTACGATGGAGGCAATGGGGAGTGGCCCTTGATCCGTGGCTTTGACCTAGAAAAATGCCGGTGGTGTAATGGTTTATCAGTGGTCCCACAATTGTGGTCTTTAGGTATTTGGCAGTTTAGTAAGAAAATCCCCAGATGTCTTATGTTATATGTGGTGATGCAGCCAGAATCTGGTGCTAATGTGCAGGGAACGGCTAAGTGTTGCGCTGTTGAAGTTTACAAAACTTGCGCATGGATCATACCTGCTGTCCTCGCCAGTGGGAAGTATTCCTGAGCCACGGGGTCCCTGTTTTTCGGTCCCGACTGTGTTAAATAGAAGGTGCTTTGTGACGGTGTGCACACTGTCGCAATAGCTGGTGCAGAGTTGCGGTTTGAAGTGATCTTCAGCTGCTTGCTTACAGTATCCTTATCAGAGATCTCCATGTCCAGGCTATCGCCATTGCTGCTCAAACATTGATCATAGTCAATAAGTCCCCTTTCCCAAAGTACTCTTGCACCTCGACTACTTGGACCAGTCCAGACCTCAGTAAAAAGCAGGGCTGGATTAAGGTCTGTGGGGGCAACTGGGCATCTAAATTGTGGGGGGCCCCTGCTTCACATTAACATACAGAAAAATTGCCCCCCCTATTTATTTGCACCTAGTTAGCCTTATTGCCTTTTTATGTGTATCCAGTCAGCCTTATTGCCCCTCCTTCTGTGTCCAGCCAGCCTTATTGCTCCCCCTTTATTTCTGCCCAGTCACCCTTATTTTTCCCTCCTATTTGTCCAACCAGCCTTATTGCCCCTCCTTCTGTATCCAGTAAGCTTTATACCCCCTCCTTCTGTGTATTCAACCATCTTTATGCCCCTTCCTTCAGTGTCCAACCAGTCCTATTGCCCCTTCTTTGTATCCAGTCAATCTGATTGCCACCTTTATGTGTTTCTAGCCAACCATATTGCCACCCTTTTTGTGTCCATTCAGCTTTGTTACCCATCCTTTTATTTCCAGAACAATATTGCCTCCCCTTTGTGTCCACCCAGCCTTTGTGCCCCTCTCTGTTTAAATCCCCATTCCACTTTCTTTTAAAACATTATAATAAACTTACCTTTGCTGCCTCTCCTCCGGCTCTGTCCTCCGCGGTGCATACTCTAAAGAATTGTGAAACTCATGTGACCTTAGGTAACAGAGCAGTGGTTGTGCATAGCGCAGCCAGCTCTGTACAGGCAGGGGACAGGAGCACTACGTGAATGCTCTGCCCCCTTGCTCCCCGGATACAGTGTAAGAGGATGGATGTCAGTGATCCTCTTAAGCACACTATCGCAGCTGCCGGAATATGACGGCGGCTGCGATACACTGTGCTTAAGAGGAGGATTTCAATCACTTACATCTAACCTCTTTAACGGCAATTTGTGGGGGCCCTTTGTGTGTGGGGGCCCCGACTGCCCCATGGATAATCCGGCCCTGGTAAAAAGGGTGTCTTTTGAGTCCTAGGACTAGAAAATGCCCACATTTTGCAACAGAGAATGCACTATATTCTAAGTATGGATCTAATCCTCTGGATCCAGAGTTTTGTACTTGGAGCTTTATCAATGCTGGGGCGAGATTTGGAGGATGTAGAGTTTGATTCAACTATGTAGGAGGAGAAAAGTATTTCACTTATACAGGGCAGCTGTATCATAGGGGTCCATTTGCTATAATGCCCACTGTGAGTGTTATTATTCAGTGCAAGGCTCACTGCACCTCGCAGCGACTTGCACATGTTTTCGTCGAAGTTACTATTTTTTACCATACCGGCGAGGTCCCACCATGATCCGCGGGACTTTAACTGGCATCGAGTGGGGAAGAAGTGCCCACACATGCGCAGTAGCTGCCTTTTGGAACTTTTATGTCCCAAAAGGCAAGCATGCAGAACCAACACCGGGACAGGTAAGAAAACTGTTTCTTTTTTATCGTTATTTTTATTATTATTATTTAAAAGTATTTTAATTAATAATTTACTATTTAAGTATATAAAAAATTGTATAATATGTTGTAAATATTTTGGTATTTTTTTTCTTTGTATATTTTCATTTGTGTATATTGGTCTCCAGATATATACCCCCCTTTTCTTCCCCCCAATAACAGCTATTTAGGGGAGGAAAAGGGGGATATATGGGGACCACTGTAATACCTATCCTAAAACCATCTTCAGATGGCGTTATTTAACTTGTCGACGCGGATTGTTAAAATCTGCGCCGACACTTTGTAATTACAACGATCAGCCGGGCCGCATTCATAAGAGCGAGCTGGCGATTGTGAGTGCAAAAGCTCGTGATCGCCATGGAAACCATCATAGCTTTAAAAAATTGTGCACACATCGTTTTCAGAGATGAAGACCATTTTCAGGTGTAAAATGGTCTTTATCTCCTGAAACGATCTAGTAAATGGACCTCACAGACTTTTTACATTAGGATGGCACAGAAGTCTTAAAATAAATTCTGCAGTTTGAATTCCTTGTTATGACCATACATTGCTTCATTCTTCTTGCTCATCATCATGATAACAGGAAAGCAATTGCTGATTGCTGCCTCCCAATGTCTAAGGCTGGTGCTTTCACCATGGTGACTTATGTGACCACCTAGGCATGGTTAGTGGTACTAGTGGCATAAGTCTTATGATGCATCCATTCTTGACAATCTACACCTGTGATCCTACTGAAAAGCGATATGACAGGTCATGAACGATTACTAATGTACACTGATACGGGTCATACAATTTATGTTACCGAACAGTCATAGAGAAGAAATTATTTCTGTATACACTGTCAGGTCATACCAAAAAGCAGTACATACTGGAAATTACACATCATTCCGTAATATGATAGATTGCATCACACATGCAGCAGGTCTGATATGATTTTGACCTATACGGATTGTGTGATTGTAGTTGCATTGTGTGCATTCCAATTCATTGTGCACACAGCTTTAGCAAATTCCTTATGCTTTCTAGTTATATGATCTTCAGTGTGCTGTCAGTACATTCAGCTACCAGCACTTTTACAGTTGTCAACCTGCATAATATACTGATAGTTACCACTATCTTCATCAGAATGCTGTCTCCTTCAATAGACAAATTACTAGTTTGGAATCCACTATGTATTCATACAACTGGTTGTGCTGTGCTACAACGGTCAGGACTAAATATTTTAGTACCTGGGGCAGAAAATAAAACAGATGCCAGCTGTCAAATGCTGAACTTTTAATATTGTGCCCTGAGCAGTTGACTCTCTCATTCACCCTGCCATATGGCCCTGGCTTTTAGCCACACATTTTGTTACACTGTTTTCCTTGTTACATTTTGCCGCCAGTATTTGCCTTCTGAGGATATATATTAATATAATATAATTACCACTCATACCACTTATTTATTACAGGCAGCTTCATTTAAGTAGGAGAACTTAGGTGATAGCAGTATTCAGAGATCCGTCGGCGATCGGGCCGCAAATATACGCAACTAAGTGGCAGCTTGGAGCAGGTTACACCCACCAGAAAAAACAGTCACTCCCCTCGCAACCTCCGGCCGGACCTAAACTTCCACCTGCATTGACTTACCCTATCTGTCTGCACTCACTTCCGGCCTTATGTGTATTAGTTGCGTATATTACCGGCCCTAACTCTGTAAGCACGCCCACTTTCCCTCATCTCAATGCCCCCCCCGCCCATTTCTATGTAAATCCTTAGGTCCGTATATTTACGCAGCACTTAGGGTCGCATTATTCTCCGCCCGATTCACAAGTCCGTCCCTTAGCCATTTCCGATGGCGTATCACTATTACTACGCATGCGCAGTAACTTCAACGTAGATGGCGTATCACTATTACTACGCATGCGCAGATTATGCAAAATCGATCCAATCCTAAAAATACACACGGAACTTTCGTTAAAACCGGATCTCTGAATACGGCCCAGTATCAATGTCTGTCTCCTTTTTTGGCAAAATTTTTGCACCTCTTTTTAATATACGTATTGTTCATGGAGACTGTGCTGAATATTTCAGTTTCTAACTGTAGTAAACAGGTGATTATGAAGATATTTTTTGTCTGACAGTTAGAAAATATTTATTTAGAGGAATCATATCCTAGAGCAGTGGAACAGATTCAGACTTCAAAATGGATGTGTTTTCCGATTACTTGGATTGGAAAATGACCACTCAATTATAAAATGCATGTGTAAGCGCCTCATTCCCAGGGCAGATCTGGGGTTGAAAGTGATTATGCTACATGGTGGTGGGGAAAGGTATGCAGATAGTACAGTGAGAGTGCACTAAGCATCCTCAGTGTAATTCAGACCTCCATGCCATTTCCATTTTACTTAAGGACAGTGTGGAAGTTTTAAGGTAGGATTCTCTAGTTGAATTTCCTTGCCCGCACAGAAGCCTGGAAACAGTGACGCTGGTGGTTTTTTCAATGTTCTGTTCATTAATTCCCTGCTATCTTTTTTGCTTTTACATATTTTGCAATGTGAATTGAATAGGATTGAGAAAAAATGAAAAAGGGACCATGCTCTATACATGTATAGAGTGTACATAAACATACAAAGGTATTGCCCCAAACATCAGTCCATATTTTAAGCTTTCATTCTTTTACTTGTGTTATATTTGTACACTGTTGGCACTTATATAATACTTTAGAGTCCACATGCTTCTTCCCCATTAATGTGGCTGGCTCCTCATGACTGACCATTCCAATGAGAATAAAACAATGAAAGTGTGACAAATTCAGCTTTTTATGAATCAACTGTACAGTGATACCCATGTGACCACCTAGACACATCGGGCCTGATCCAGACCTACGCCCGCAAGCGATCGTACGCCGATCGTGAGCGTAAAACCGGGAGAAAAAACGCACTGCGCATGTGCAGTATGAAAACTTCCGGTCATCCGAAGGACATGAGCGTACTGCGAGCGTATTTTCAGCGTATTTTTCGCCCAAGGGGCATGCGTTTTGTACGACGATAGTCTGGACGCTCGAGTTACTACACAGAGGCGGGGATAGGATAGCCATTTGTACAGTATGGGCGTGCTAAGCCCCGTACGACCAGCGTATCGGTACGAAAATTCGCACGTACGCTGGAAAAACTTAGGTTAGGGATCAGCCGCCGTAAGTAGGTACAATCAATGGGAGTGTCATGGGCGTGAAAGTTTATACGCCCGGGCGATCATACGCTACGCTCGCGGTCGTAGGTCTGGATCAGGCCCATCATGTGGTAAGATAAGCCTTGGTAACAAGACGCTGTGTAATGGTGGACAGCAGAAGAGATGCCTGACACAGCAGAACATGAGTAACCTGAAAAGAAGCTTCTGGAGATACAAATTAATTTTTTTAATTTAACTTAAAGGCTTAAGAAAAATTGTGGGGGATAATAAAATGCTAAGAAGATTAAGGTGGGTGTATATATGTGTATATAATTTAAAGGATTAATTATAATTATTACATTATGCTTACTTATTATTAATTTAATTTAAAATGTTTCCAAAAAAAACTACAATATTTTGTGTGTTGTAAGTGTTAATTCTGTATGGTAAGGACCTTCTCTTGCTGCTCTCTGACAAGCTGACTAGGAATGGAGGGAGTGAGACCTAGCACCTGCCCTGCTTGGTGATCACTACCAGTACTAAGCTACAATGAACATTCTCAGGACCTGAACCTTCAGCTTCTTCTATAATTATGCACTACAGTATAGTGACATATTGGATGAGATTTACAATAAGATACTCAGATGCTACTGATAATATAAAATGCTGAATGTTTTGCCTAATATGCATGTGAATGTAGATGTGTTGTAGCTACAAAACTGAGAGTTTCTTTGAAAAGATTTGACCATTTTCTGATTTTAACCATTTTCTTCTTACTCTTTCTCTTTCCATAGTGAGTCAGATACCTATACAGTACTCAATGCTGCAGAACTTCCGACACCAGTCTCCATGGTAACATAACTAGAGGTTGTTTTGCAAATGTAAAATACTCAAGGGAAAAAAAAATACATTTAAGAATGTGAATAATACCTTGTAACAGTCTGTGATTTCAATTAAAATAACTGTGCTAATAAAATCATTTTTATACACTTACTATTTATATATAACTATACAATAACTACAACTATATAAATATTTTAATAACATCAGGAAAATACAATCCGTTTAAATAATGTCACTAACAAGTTTTATGGTAGAAATAAAAGCAAATGCAACTGATAAAGATATTAAATTACAGTTATTGACAACCTGACATTCATCTAAGGTGCATTCTTGTGAAACTTACTATATTGAATCACGTCAACAGAATTTGAGCATGTAAAATGTTTTCTACCAGGTTGTGTCTCACTTATATTTACTAATGATTAGGGAAACGGAGGGTTAAGAATTTCACGAGTATCAGTTAAAAACCCTGTACTGGATTCAAAAGTAATAACGTCAGGGGATTTACGCACGTCATTTGTGTAAGTCGCCTGACAAGTAACATTGGTGCATGCGCGTGCCAGATGTTACACTAGCGTACCTGCTGATGTACGGAACAGATACGATGAAGGGCCCGACAATTCTTTTATGCCTGCCATATCCCCACCATAGAGGCGGGGATAGGCATGTTAAATGTAGAGTCGAGGGAGAGGAAGGACAGGTACGCATTGATCCGCATTCGTAAAGACGCGGCTCAATGCATAAAAGTTAAGGTAGGGTTCTGGACATATAAGTGTTTAGATCTACTACCGATAGAGGGGAGTGATGGGTGCCTGCACTCCCCTCTACCATACGTAACATACCTTTACATATGTAAAGCATGCAGGGGTCTGATTCTGGCCCCCTGTGTGTATGGCCTCATATTAGGTCACTCACCTCCTAGTTTTGTCATTGTTTTGGCTGTTCAGCTGGAGAGGAGTTAGCTCTGAGGCAGTTTTCTTAAGCCTGCTGATACAGGAAACTGCATTTTTCTTGCTTTGACTTTTCAAGTGTGGAGACCAGTTGGCTATTANTTTCTTAAATCTTTGTCTCTTACTATACTTTCTTGCTGTTTTTCGTTTCTGGCTTTCCTTACCCCTTTTCTAATATGTCTGGCCATTCTAGGCTTTTGCCCCCCTCCCTAAAAGTCAGAGGGGTGCAATGCCCGATTTCATTTCGTACACACCCCCACTGTAGGGGTGTTCGCCTACCCTTCCACCCCACCCCCATCCTCCCACTAACCCATTACCGAGCTTAGCAAGGGGTTCTAGTTCAAGTCGGCGGGGGGGGAAGCCTGCTCACAGCCTGAGTACGGCTCACCCATGAGGCGATACTCCAGCCGCGGGGGCATAGGCCGTAATTCTGGTGCAGCATGTGGAACTCCTGATGCGGCCGTGAGTAGGACTCTCACGGCTGCAACTGCTTTCAGAGGATGGCTCCCACTGAGGTCTGGACATGGGATAACAGCGATAACAACCCCTTAGTGGCTCCATTCCAAAATGGGCAGCGGTGACCAGTCAGGGGATATGGTGGATGGCGCAAAATCGCAGCTCTCACAGGGCCGGCGCAGCCTCCCAGTGCGTGGTCCCGCTGTGGGCTGACATTGATGATCCATACATAGGAGATCTGCCAATTTCCTTGTCTGGTAGCGATATTGCCATGGAGGAGGAGGGTGAGGCCAGCTCGGACCCCCTCCTTTTATCAGGGCAGGACTTACATGGCATAATCCCTTATCGCCTCCATATCAGGGGCATAGTCTTTCCCAGGCACACCATTTTGAATGTGGGAGTGCAGGGAACTGGCGTTTTCCAGATCCCTGGACTCCGGCTCTCCTCATACGTCATGTTCAGTGGCAGCGAGATCCAGTTAAGGCCAGATTAATGAAACTGTTCCTCTTCTCGCTTTACAGTCAAGAGCCAGTAGCAATTCTGGAGCGGTTCTGAAGGCCCCGAGGACAGCAACCTACCTGCAGACATTTCAGAGGGTAGCAGCGGCCAGGACCAGCCGGCAACAGGACCCAGCATTGGAAGTGGACATCAGGAGACAGAGCAGAACACTCCTGGTTAGTCGTGTCATAACTTATGTGGGGATTTAGATGACACAATTTTGCTGTCCACTTGTTCAACGGATACGTCCCAAACCTCTAACACATCAAGGCGTCACTTGTGCAATTTGGGTAAGGCCATTGATAAGCATTCGCAGAAGAGCAAAAAATGGAAGCGTTCTGAGTTAACTTAGTTAACTCAATTCCATTTTTTGCTAATTTTTGGGTTATTTTGGGACTGGTCATCCCAGGTTAAGCAGCTTGTGTTAAATATAGAAATTAATTAATATAACATTGGTTTTGGTTTTCTATTCTTCTATTTGAGCACTGATAATTCTACACATTTGTGTAAAGTTTCTTTTTGGTTATTTGCAGATAAGAGCACATAAAAAGCGGGTAAGGTTAGGCCTCCTCCCTTACCTACCACTGCAAATAGTATGGTACACGGCAGTCTCTAGGGGTCTGTATCCCTGCATATGGGACAAAATTTACAAGGGAAAGTTTGTGGACATCTTTCATTGACCATGGACAGTTAAAAGGGCCTAGGCACAGCCAAGAAGAAGGGCTGGGTTGGGGAAGAAAATTATAGAAATTATAATAACTGTCTCTGCGCTTCGTGCACCTTTATGGACTGTTATTTGGAGACCTGCCCAAGCAAGTGCAAAAACATAGAAACATACATAGATACATAGAAAGTGATGACAGATAAGAGCCACAGGGCCCATTCAGTTTAAAACTATACTGACCCTAGACCCTGTTTGCCCTCAGTTTAGGATACCCTTATATTTATCTCAAGCATCTTTAAACTGTTCTGTGTTAACCTCAGCCACCTCAGATTGGAGGCTATTCCACTTCATCACCCTTTCAGTAAAGTAATTTTTCCACACATTGGGCTGGATCCAGATTTAAGAAGGAGCTTGATATTTAGGACCTGATTCACACTTAAGAATCTTCTTAAAATAAGAACTTAAAGTCACTCCTTTAACTTTTAACTGTTAACACAATTAACTTGACCCCCCCCTGAAATCAACATGGTTTTGTCCAGCTGTAACCTTTCTCTCTTAATTTCAAGCTCATTCTTAAGTCTGGATCCAGTCCATTTCCTCTAAATCTACCACCCTCCAGTTTATATTCATGCCCTCGCCTTCTATTACCTCCTTTGAAAAATGCCACCCTGCTCTAACCAATCACAACCCTTGATATATTTGAAAGTTGCTATCATACCCCCCCTCTCCCTTCTCTGTTACAAGCTATACATGTCTAGTTGCTCTAGCATTTCTTGGTATGTTTTTAAAACATGCCATGGACCATTTGCTCTTCTTTGTACAGTCTCTAATGTATTTATGTCTTTCTGGAGATATGGCCTCCAGAACTGAACACAGTATTCTAGGTGAGGTCGTACCAACGATCTATAAAGGAGCATCAAGACTTCTCTCATTCTGTTGCTAATTCCTCTCCCTGTGCAACCAAGCATTTTACTTGCCTTTCTCATTGCTTTGTTACATTGCTTGGCTAACTTTAAGTCACACAAAATAATGACTCCTAGATCCCTTTCTTCCTCAGTAGTTTCTAATCATTGCGAGTCCCCACTGCAAAGTCTACATTACGAAGTAGGGACAGCCGAAAGTGGCAGCAGTGTTAAAATGTTTTTTTTTTAATGGGTGAGTATGCGATTTGCACACTCACACAATCACTTTCAGAATCACCATAGCTGGGGACTTAGGGTTAGGCTATGGGGGTG
>WWET01004297.1:84115-112071 GCA_011038615.1 Limnodynastes dumerilii
TGGATGTGATTATGAAGTTTCGACAGGCGAAAGTTGCTTTTCGGCTGTCTCTATTTCAAATGACAGCAGTTTTAGAATTTTTTTTTCACCCATTCATTTTAGGGTTAGGCTGCACAGGGGGAGACTTAGAGTTAGGCTGCGGGGGGAGATTTAGGGTTAAGGAGTGGGATGGGAGAAACTTACTTCGCTTTTGGAGCAATGCATTTGGTGCTCCGGGGATTGGATAAGCCTCATTTTAACGAATACTACCATGTGGGGCTCCTCTCTAGAATACTAGCCTGGACTAGATCCCACCCTGTAAACAATGGGTAGAAATTGAGGCATCATTCCTAAATAAACCTCCAGGTGTAATCTCATGTCTTCCTAAACCTCCACCTTTCTCACACCCTTCCCTTACTCCACTGCTGGATGAAACTGAAATGACTCCCTCTAATCTCCTCTCGGGCCTTGCCCCTCTCCTGCTGGAAGGGAGGTGGGATTATGAGACCCATACACTTATTTGAAAATGAGAAGATAATGGGGCAGATCCAGAACAACGCTTGTGAGCAAATTTACGCGTTGCAGACACGTAAAATCACGTTTTGGTAAGTACTGCGCAAGCGCACCATAGAAAATACGCTCCATAACGTAGCGTAATTCTGAGCGTATGGGTCATTCACGTATTTGTTGCATAAATCCAATTTTATGTGAGTCAAAAATACGCCTGGTGGGGGTTTGTATTTAAAGTGTACAGTATGGGCGTGCTTAGCTGCGTAAATACGTGTTGCCCATCCGTACGTGTGCGGATGACATCGGTTACATGGACAAAAGTTAAGGTAGGGTTTGGAAAGCGGATCTCGGACAATATTCGTACATTCAAGGGGTGTGTCTAGGGGAGTGTAAATACGCTATGCGTGTAAACGTAGTGAAAGTGGAGTTCTGGATCTATCCCAATATCATTTAGTGTTCTTCAGACAAACCTGGAACTCCCTCCCTCTGACTTTTGGCTATATTTACAAGAGAGAGATTTCATCCAATGTAGAATCTGTACCAGGGGATCCAGTGCCCCAATCAAGGCCCGCTTTGAAGACCTTTGCTCCATGCCTCAATATCCTAGACATACTATAAGGTGACTTTATCAGATTCTACTGGGCGGTCTCTATGACACTCCTCCTGCTACACTAGACTGTGGGACTGTGACTTACAGAGACAGGATACGGATCAACTTTGGTCTAAGTCATACCAGTACACACCAGCTAGCTATACCATTTTATGGGTCTTGGAAACCCACTGTAAAGTTCTCTTCGCTGGCATCGCTGTCTTGACCAAATTACAAGGATGCGCCTGGGTGTCTCATGGACTTGCTGGAGATGTGGCTCAGGCAGGGGAACTATGTATCTGGTGGAATTGCACTAAATTGACTGAAGATTGGCTGAAGGTCAAGGAAATAGCCTCCTTTATCATTGGATCTCTAGTACCACTAAGCCCTTCCTTTTGGCCCCTGAATAATACTGATATTCTAGTATCGCAGCACAAAATAATTGCTTCTGTGACACTTGAACATTGCAGCTAAAGTGGTCATTCCAATACACTGGCAATCAGAGACTCCCTCGTCTCTGAAGGAGTGGTTCTCTAGGATCGACCTATACATGAGCATGGACAATATCATCCTGTCAGGCATAGATCATGCCTCTGAATTCACTGCAACTTAGTACCCCCAATTCCAATTTAAAGAATAATAAAAGTTAATAAAGGAAAATGTAATTGAGAAACCATCTTCTAATTCATACTGTCTTTATGATTAGTACATGTCATTGTTAGACGTGTTGACAAATTTGTTTCCCAATAAACATATAATAAATATATTTATGGGATGTCAGGGAAAGACCTTGTGTCGAAAAAAAAAAAGTTGCGAGGTTGATGGGGGTGGTACCTATCATTTGGAGCCCAGTTGGTGGCGGCCTCTTAATGATAGTTGTTTAATAATTTTGGCGCATTGTTTAATTTGATGGTAATGTTGATTAGGCATTTATTTAATTTGGACTCAACCGTTGAATTTGGCCGGTTGGTGTCTCTTGCTGTTGCTCCATCAATTATAGTCAATTTAATCATTAATTTGATCCTATGGATAACAAATTTATGTAGAACTTAATCACAAGCTATGTTTTCAATTAATAGGATTATTTAGACCCACAGCAAGTCTCTGTGTCTTTATTGGTTTGGGGAGGTGAGGCGCCCTGGTATGGGGGTCATGGTATCACACATGGGAAGTTTCTAGAAAAAATTGAATTTGTTTTAATGGCTTTAAGAAAATTATTTTACAAACCCTACATGTGTTTTGTTACAAATAGTTTAGTTTACTGGGTGGGTGACATTTTATAACTATTGCACATTTTTACCATAGGATACAGGCAGATCAATTTACCATATAGTTTCAATACTTTTGAATAGGAAAAGAAAGTGAGTGAGGCAAGTATAGATAAGTCTTTCAAGCAGCTTTGAAGGGCATGGGAGCTGGGAAATTCGCCGATAATTTGAGGGAGAATTTTGGTCAGAGTTTTTTTTTTTCAGAATTAGAGTAATCAGTGCATGCTTGAAGACTGGAAGATATAGTCTTCAGAGAGAGATTAGAGATTTTGGTTAGGTTTGGAATAAGCACAGAGGATAGGCATCGACTGACTTGTGAGGGTACAGGAGCAAGAGGACAGGTAGTAGTGTAGGAAGAGGAGAATAAAGCAAATACTTTCTTTTTATTTGTGAGATGGAATGAGGACAAGTGCCACAGGGTGTAGGAAGAGTGTTGGATAGTGGGTTAGTAGATGAGGAGTGGGAGGATAACTCCTGTCTTATCTTATCAATCTTGTCCTTAAAGTATATTGCAAGATCTTGGGCATTGGTGGAGTTTGGTGTATTATGCACAAGAGGGTTCAGTAGGGAATTAAATGTATGAAATAGGTATTTGGGGTTAGAAGCCTGAGTAGAAATGAGAGCTTGAAAGTAAGATTGTTTGACATTATCCAGGGCAGTTCTACAAATGTGATAAGTGTTTGTATAAGTTAGAAAGTCATCAGGCAGACAAGATTTTCTCCAACAGCGTTCTGCTTTGCAAGAGATTTTTTTAAGATTACGTGTGTCATTGGTGTGCCATGTCTGACATTTGAGTCGCCGTGGTACATGAGGGTTAGCTGAAGCGACTTGGTCAAGTATATCTGCTAGGGTTTGGTTTAGGTGAGAAACTGCTACATCAGGAGAGTGGAATTAGGGACTGGAGATAGAAGTTGTTGCACAGATTGAGAAATATATTATCAAATTTATAGCTAGCATCTTACCCTGTTTCTTTTTGCTGTTTGTTCTGTAGTATATAAAGGAAGATGGATTCACAAAAATGCTTTTATGACTTAAGTAAAGAGTTGGTAATTGTTAATTAAAACAAAACTCTGTCTGTCATGAGGCAGCTGCTGTAATGTCATGGCTTACAATTTGTGTCTTGCAGTTCTAATTCACAGGGAAACTGTAAATGTACATATAGAAAATTAAAAAAGGGCTCAACTTGATTTTCCATGCTGTGTCTTTAGAACAGAACATCATGCACAGTTAAATTACATAGTTTACCTTAAACTGCATGAAGGTGTGATGTAGTAAAGTGTAGAAGGCATGGAGAACCTTTAAATACCTCAATACGTCAAAATTAAGATTGTGAGCACAGATAAACCACCAAATTGATAAGCAATAAAAATCAGAGAGTAGTAATGCATGGTGGTTCGGTGGTCCAAATAGTTCACACTGTGTGAGTACAATACCACACTGTAAACAGCAAAAATGTAATGATCTTCAATGTTGAACACACATTAGAGCTAAACAGTTTATCAGTCCTTACAGTCAATTATAAGGAACATTATTAATAAGGCGCCACAAGGTGTTCGCAGCGCCATACAAAATACAACAAAATACAATACAAACATACAGGTTAGGGATGGACAGCATAATACATAATAAAATACAATATAAATATAAAAATATTACAAAAATACAATACATAAAGTGAAGCAAGCAAAATGTGAGGTCACAAGCTTGGCAGATCAGGGAGGAGGGTTCGAGCACAGTGAGATGTAAAAAGGGAGCCACCAGGTGGGAATGGGGTAAAAGCGTAGCACAGGGGGACAAGAGGGTACAAAGTAAGGAGGGAGTGGTGGAAGAGGGAACAACACTTGGATAGAGGGCACTGCTCATGTGAGCTAACACACTAAGATTTACTAAGCTAAATGTTTGGAAAAGTGGAGATGTTGCCTAACCAATCAGATTGTAGCTGACATTCTCTAATATGTAATAGGAAAGTGAGAGCTAGAATCCAATTGGTTGCTATGAGCAACATCTCCACTTTTCCAAACCCGCAGCTTAGTAAATCTGGCCCTAAGTGGGAGGGATGAACTTACAGAAGGCATAAGGAAGGGGAAGTTAGTGAACTACTGGTGTGAGTGGAGCAGAGGGGGAAGGAAGGAAAAGAAGGTATAGATGTAGGATGCAGGGAGGATGTTAAGTGGAGAAGGGGTAAGCTAGCCTGAACAGGTGCGTTTTGAGTGAGCACTTGAAGATCGGTTATGTGGGAGAGAGTCTGACTAAAGAAGGGAGGTCATTCCAGTGCAGAGGTGCAGCACTAGAGAAGTCCTGGACATGGCCGTGAGATGTGGTGATCAATAGGGAGGTCAGACAGCGGTGGTTAGCAGAACAGAGAGGGCGGGAAGGGGTGTACATGTTGATGAGGGAAGAGAGGTAGGGAGCAGTGGATGAGGAAATGGCCTTAAAGGTGAGGGGAGGGAGTTAAAGAGAGGTCTGAAGCGGAAAGGAAGCTAGTGGAGGGTTTGATATAAAGGAGAGGCTGAGGTAGAGTGGTATGCAAAGAAGATGAGCCTGGAAGCATTACTGAGTATAGATTGAAGGGGTGCGAGATAAGTTAGCGGGAGACCAATGAAGACGGTTTTGGTAGCTTCTTTGGTGAGGAAGAGACTGATACATACAATGTTGCGTAGGTAGAAACAGCAATAATAAGAGAGTACACAGATGTGTGGTATAAAGGAAAGTGAGGAGTCAAGGATAACACCTAGGCAGCGAACTTGAGGGGATGAGGAGACAGAGGTATCACCAATGATTTGATAGAGGGGGTGGGGTGGGAAATTCTAGGTGGAGGAAAAACAATGATTTCCATGTTCAGATTAAGGAAGCATTTAGCCATACATGTGGATAGGGATGCAAGGCACTCTAAAATCTTAGACAGAAGAGAGGGGTTGAGGTCAGGGGAGAAGAGGTAAATTTGGGTGTCATCAGCTTAGAGGTGGTAGTTATAACCAAAGGTGCTGATGAGGTTACCTTACCCAGGAGGAGGTGTAGAGGGAGAAGAGGAGTTGGCCAAGGACAGAGCCCTGGAGGACACCAACAGGGAGTGGAGAGGGGGGGAGTATGAGCTAGGGGTGGAAACAGAGAAGGTGCGGTCATTAAGATAGGAGGAAAACCAGGAAAGAACAATGTCAGTGAGACCAAAAGAGTGGAGGGTTTGAAGCAGAAGAGGATGGTCAACGGTGTCAAAAGCAGCTGACAGATTAAGAAGGATTAGGATGGAGTAGTGGTGCTTGGATTTTGCAGATAACACATAATTGGCTACTTTGTTAAGGGCAGTCTCAGTGGAATGGAGGGGCAGGAAAACAGATTGGAAGGGGTCCAGGAGAAAGCTGACACAGTAAGGTAGCTGATGAGACGTTGGTAGACGAAGCACTCAAGGAGTTTGAAGGCAAAGGGGAGAAGGTATATAGGTTGGTAGCTGGAGGGGGATGTAGGGTTCAGATTAAGTTATTTGATAATGGGAAAGACAAGGCGATGCATATAAGAGGAAGGGAAGATACCAGCTAAGAGTGAAAGGTTGAAAAGATGGACTAGATGGGAGCAGGCAGTGGGAGAGAGGTGTTTGAGAAGGTGTGAGGGAATGGGGTCCACAGTGCAGGCTGAGGGTGGTGATGATATTGGGCCAGATCCAGAACTACGTCCGTCTTCCATAGACGGACGTAGTTCAATAAACAGTAGCTACTGTGCATGCGCAGTAGCTACTGTTTATTGAACTACATCCGTCTATGGAAGACGGACGTAGTTCTGGATCCGGTCCATTATCCT
This sequence comes from Limnodynastes dumerilii, assembly GCA_011038615.1. Taxonomy (NCBI): domain Eukaryota; kingdom Metazoa; phylum Chordata; class Amphibia; order Anura; family Limnodynastidae; genus Limnodynastes; species Limnodynastes dumerilii. The sequence continues at coordinate 90,254 of WWET01004297.1, forward strand.
AAATCCAATAGTGAGGTGGAAGCTCTGTGGGCAGGGAGAGGGATGAGAATTGTACAGTAAGGGCTGGATTCAGCCCTTTGTACTATCCACAAATCAAAACCACCCCCATTTTGCATGGGCAGAGTGCAGAACTGTAAAGATATGGGTGCTGGCCTCACCTTACAGTAGTGCGGTAGTTAGGAAGCAGTGGAGATCTGATCGCAACAGCAGTGGAGATCTAGATCTGATCCAATGTGATTGGCATCCGCTACCCTCTATTGGATTAGATTTTGCCAATGAAACACTGAAGTCAAAAGTAAAGCATAGTTAAATACTTGCCAGTATCTCATGAAATTTGAATTATAAGTCAGCACTTATTTTTATAAAAAAGATTCAGCACTAGCCATAATAAAAAAGTAAAACAAACAGGGCTGGCACGATGTGTTAAGCGGGGGGATACGGTGCAGCGGGGGGCTCCCCACTTTGAATAGATGCAGCTGTCAAACATTGTGAAATGCTCTCACATTTTGGTAAAAGTGCCATACAGTGTTTCACAGTGGTGCTCACTCACTGCAGCGTCTCCAGCTCTTCTGCTGTGTATCACTGAATGAAGCTGGCATGACCTAAAGTCAGAGTAAGTAAATTATAGGAGTTAAAAGAACAATGGTGGGACCTGGAGAGACATGACTGGGAATACTGGGGAACTGGTGAGACATGACTGAGAATACTGGCAGGCTGGAGAGACATGGGGGTAGATCCAGAACTCCGCTTGCAATACGTTTACTCACGTAGCGTATTTACGTGTGCGTACCTTCTATACACTCCCCTTGGCACACCCTTTGAATGTACGTATTTTGTCTGTACGTGTGCGTACCTTCTATACACTCCCCTTGAATGTACGTATTTTGTCCAAACCCTACTTTAACTTTTGCCCACGTAACCGATGTCATCCGCTCACGTGCGTATGTGCAACACGTATTTACGCAGCTAAGCACGCCCATACTGTACACTTTAAATACAAACCCCCGCCTACATAGCGTATTTCAGACGTAATTTTGACTCATGTAAAATTTGCACGCCCACACGTAAGGATTTACACGACACATACGTGAATGACCCATACGTTCACATTTACGCTACGTTACAAAGCGTATTTTCTATGCTGCGCAGTACTTACCAAAACGCGATTTTACGTGTCCGCCAAGCGTAAATTTGCTCACAAGCGTTGTTTTGGATCTGCCCCATGATTGGGAAAACTGGGGCGCTGGAGAGACATAATGGCGAACTAGGGGGTTGGAGACACGTGATGGAGGGGCTGAAGAAATATGATTGAAATACTGGGAAGCTGGAAAGGTATGATGGGGAATACTTGGGGCTGGAGACACATGATGGGGAGACTGGGGGTCTAGAGAGACACATGATGGGGAACTGGGAGACTGGAGAGACTTGATTGGGAACTGGGAGGCTGGAGATACACAATGAAGAAACTGGGGGATGGAGACATGATGGGGGATACTAGGGGGCTGGAAACATGATGTGTGATAATGGGGGGCTGGAGACACATGAGAGGGTACTGGGTGGCTAGAGAGACATGATGGGGAATTGCAATGCTGGAGACACATGATGGGGAGACAGGGGGTCTAGAGACACATGATGGGGAACTGGGAGCTGGAGAGACTTGGCAGGGAACTGGGGGGCTTAAGACACATGATGGAGATACTGGGGGCTGGAAACATGATGGGGATGCTGGGGTACTTGAGACATGATGGGAAATACTGGGGGGCTGGAGACACATGAAGGGAAGGGTGGAGACTTGATGTGGAATACTGGGAGGCTGGAAACATGAATGATAATATATATAGTCTGTATTGTGTGGTGGTTTTTGGGATGAAGTGGGAATTGTATAGCGGAGACTAGAACACTGTCTGTATTTCAGAGTGGTGACTATGATTTACTTTATTTTATTGTGGTTACAAGATTGTTTTATGATGCTTACTATAATCCAGGATGGTCACTGGTATTAAATTGTTAAACAGAAGGGCACAAATTTAAAGTTTGCAGTGGGTGCCGAACACCCCAGCACGAGCCCAGAAAACAAATATAGATAATTATTCACCTCAATGGTAAGTACAATGAGCTCAAATTTTGCAACAGTATAAACTGCGTTTAAGTTGGTAAGATCTCACAGCAAACTGAAATGAATAAAGGATCCCCATAAACTGTAGCTGGAAATAACCTTTCTCTACCTTCTAATGAGCCAGTACTAGTTCTACAGTACTTGCCACCCAACTATGTATTAGTCTTTTTTAAGGTATGCTGGGGTTAGGTGGTTTAACCCTTTTTAAATCATGTATGGCAGCTTTTTCACTTTTCATTTTTTTTGTTCTAGGTATGTTTCTGTAGCTCTGACTGTATCATGTTTTCTTTATGAAATAATGAACTTGTTGTTATTTGTGAATCACAATGTTTTCTTTTTTTATTGTAACTTGGACTGCGTACTCCAATTTAATCTACAATGTTATTTTAGAGAACACTGTTATCCTTGAATTGAAAAGGTTGCTTTCATTGTTTAATGCTTTTAATACATATATGTTGTTTTATTGTTTAGTGAGCATAAAAATCATGCAGTCAATTGGTCACTGTATATTTCCCTGCAGTCCTAGTGTGACTAGCATTAATATTTAACAAAAGGTAAAAAATTATTTCCAAAATGTAATTAAAAAAAGTGAATTCAAAATCTAATTTTCAAATCATTTTGGAAATATTTTTCATGTTTCTTCAAAGTACAAAGGTGAAACTGAAGTGAAAGTGATACTGGTGGACAGAGGATCACAACAGACATTTAGAAGTTTAGTTCGAACAACTGCATCATATTTTTTTTTTGTTGATAACATATGATTCAGTATAGAGGGTAGTGGACGCTGAGAACATTGAACCAGATGCAGACCTCTGAAAAATGTCTAAAGATATTTGATGGGCCGCTGTGCCTTCTCCTGCTCTGATTGATGTAATTGATTCCTTTTATTATCAAAATCACACATTTGTGGTATTTCAGCATAGATTGTGCCAGTGTGGTTGTATATTTTTTTATTTGTGTCCACTAACAAAATTCTGAAATTTCTTAAAACATGGGTCATTTAAATGGTACTGAAAACTCTTGATAAATTACTCATTTGCTGTATGTTGTTCAGCCACTACATAATTTTACAATTAGAGGAAGATTATATAGGATACATATTTTCCCCTGAATATATCCTTCTTATTTGTGGCTTCAAATTGGTGAAAGTACTGCAGGATTTCCTACACTTCTCTGCATTGCATTTTCTGAAAAATCTTTTTTCAGGATTTGGAGTATATGATGGAACACTTCCAGCTAATCATTGTAGCTACTCACACATGGAGTACCAGTAGTAGTGTGATTTTTTTCATCCTTTATTGCCTTGATAAAGAAAGAGAGGTGATGTTTGGCTATTGTAATAGTCTGGAATAGATTGGGTGTGGGTCTGTGGTTAGAACGGCCCTTTTTCGAAAGTGACATTTTATACCAGTATCATGGACTGATTTGGTTGGGTATCCACTCTCGATTCCCGGGGACGTGACAGGGTCTCACCATAGTATTGGAAGTTTGAGGGTTTAATGTAGGATCTGCTCATGAGTTAGTATTCAAAGGTTTAAGTGCACAACAAGGCTTTACTTTAATAAATGAGGCAGGCTTGGCAAGATCAACAAGGTGTGCTTGACAGGACTGGACAAGATAGACTTGGCTGGGCTGGGCTAGACAAGGCAGGCTTAACTGGGCTGGACAAGGCAGGCTTGACTAAACTGGACAAGGCAAGCTTGACAGGACTTGTCCAGGACTGGATTAAACTTAGTAAGGTTAGCTGGAGTGGATTTGACCAGGACCAGATTAGACTTGATAAGCTTAGCTGGACTGGACTTGAACAGGGGCTAGATTTACTAAGGGCGAATTGAGTAAAATCGCCAGAGATTGCAGTAGTTTACCAGCAGATTTACTAAAGCAAAATCTCCACAAAACAAGCAAAACAGTATGGTATCAGCTCTACCTAAATGTGTGACAGAGAGGTACAAATAATTTGTATTCTTTCCTAAAACAATAGCAGAAGTGTCTCAATATATTAGTTGCTGGATATTCACAGTAATTGTACCAGATGATCGATATGCAGGGATGTTATACTTCACAGACTAATTGTCTTAACAAATGCAGATACTTTCCCCAGAATGTCCACAGTAAAAAAATGTGTGTTTCTTTTTTTCCTTCATATGAAAATGATGGGATAAGTTACACTCAAGATCTGCCAGGCACAAAGTGTTCTCAGGATCCATACCACAGCAGCTAATTTATTTAGAAAACTAACAGCTTTGGCTACATACCAGGATCTCCACCAGAATTCCTAGACCTGTATGCCGCTTACAAGTACTGTACACCATTAGAACTTTTTTATCCTTGTGTAGAGTTTTATCTCTTGTGTAAATGCTTTTTATTGTATTTATTTTCATTATTTTTATGGTATTTATTTTCATTATTTATTATTATTTTTATCACACACATAGAGCGATTTTCCCTTTTTATACATTACCTACTTCCATTTCATTTCTCATTTGAGGTTGGGACCCTCTTTTAAATTAGGACTGCTGCAGTATGGTAGGCACTTTTAAAGTGATATATTTTTTAATTTTATTTGATTACTTAAGACCTTGTCGTCTCAATTTTTTTTTTGCTATAGCCTCTAATACATGTGTAGGCTGTTGATGGCATAGTAATATGTTAATGCGTCTGGGCCGGAATCTGAACTCCATCCGACAGGAGATTTACTCAAACCATTTGCGTAAGTCCCCTGTCTGGGAACATCTGCACATGCGTGCGCCAGATGTTCCCTGTGCATAAGTACTAACTTAAGACCTTGTTGTCTCAAATTATTTTTTGCTATAGCCTCTAATACATGTGTAGGCTGTTCATGGCATAGTAATATGTTAATGCGTCTGGGCCGGAATCTGAACTCCATCCGACAGGAGATTTACTCAAACCATTTGCGTAAGTCCCCTGTCTGGGAACATCTGCACATGCGTGCGCCAGATGTTCCCTGTGCATAAGTACTAACGTACATAACAAAGTTACGTAGTTAGTACTTACAATGAATGGGCAGACTCTTCACTTACGATGGCTGTATCCCCGCCATATAGGAGGGGATAGCCATGTAAATGAGGGGTATGTCCCGATACAGCCGCAGACCTATTCGTAAAATTAAGGTAGGATTCAGGCTATGTTGTTACTTCAGAAACTTTGCTGCTCATGTTGTTATATAACCACAGAGCTAATTAGTATTAGAGCGAGTATATTCACCAGAATATTGTTATTTGAAAAAATAGGATAGAAGATGAGCAGTAGATAAAATCAACACATTTATTGTAATACAATTATTGTAACAAATAACAATACAATCAACAGTATTAGCTAAACCACCTCAGTGATATGAATCACCAGTGTTTGCATAGATTGTAAGCAAATATTCAGTTACGTCCAGGGTATGGATCCAATAGTTGTCCTTAGGAACATATTGTAACGAGAAGTAATTCAGTGCAATGCAATGTCCATATATAGTAGCAGTTATAAATACCTTTAATAGATTCCAAATCCTCCTGTATAAATATGTTTTGGGATTATTCACTAGATATGGTGTTGATAGACCTCTCACAGTTCAGGTGGATTGCAGCAGGGAATGCGGTTCAGGGGCAGAATATAAAGAATTACACTCGGGCTCTACACTCATAGGCATCTAAGACTGCAGAAACTCCATAGTATAATTAGCTTAAGAATGGTAAACTTGAAGTCAGTTAACTATAACTGAATGCAATGGGAGGTTTTCCATGGTGACGCGTTTCATCTTAAACTAAGATTTTATCAAAAGAGCTGTTCCAGCCTGGTTTAGATCTATGCATATGCTTCTTAATATATTGGTTTAGTTAGTACTGTTTTGGAATATTATAGCCTTGATTTTATGGTTATTTTTTACAATAAATGTGTTGATTTTATCTATACTATTCTATCCTATTTTTTCAAAACTTGTAAATATACTCTACTAATTAGCGCTGTAGTTATATTTCTATATCCTCCAATAGTTCCTTTTGAGTGAGGTAACAAGACTCCCTCTTCATATCTGCTTTGATTTACGCTATCCTCTCCTTTGGTGTATATAACAGCACCTTCTTTTTTCCTTTTTGATGTTGTTTTTGTTTTCAAGAATTAGACTAAAACAACATTGAGTTTTATAAACTATTTTTATACATTTCATTTGTGTATATGTTACACATATGTCTCCCCTGCAGCATTCCTTCTTGCTAGGGATCCTAGCTGATTACCTCGCCCTAGCTGAAGATTTGGCTGTGTATATCCAGCAGCCAATGGGGATGTGGCTCTCCCCTTAAATTGCTGTCAGCTGATAGCCTCCTTGCCGGTCATAGCTTTTAGTTTCTAATGTTCATGCTCCTGTTGTGATATCAGTTCATATTCTGTGATCCTGAATGTTACCTCTTTGCCTTGTTCATTATTCCCTTATTCTTGTACCTCTGCCTCCTGCATGTGTGAGCTGAGTAAGTGTCCCCTGTTTGTTTGGTCTTTCTGCTTCTTATATGTGCTCTCTTGTGCTCTGCTGTGTTATGTGTTGCAACCTGCACAACTCTGATTACCACCACCTTTCAGTTTATACTGATCAGTTTTCCTGTTAGTACTTCTGTTCCTCTGTGTACTTTACTTTTGGTGCTTTCCTCCTGCACCATTCTGTTTATGACAGTCTGCCTGTGTTTGTACCAACCTATACTTGCCTTGTTTACTCATCTGCATGCCAGCTTGCCTGGTCAGTATAGTGCAGTTTCATCAACCTGTACTTACTTTGTGGTCTCATCAGTGCACCAGCTTGTCTGGTCTATAGTGCAGTTTCACCAATCTGTACCTATCTGGTTTGTTCACCTGCACTTCAGCTTTTCTGGTTAATACAGTGTAGTTTCTATTACCTGTTCTCCCTTGGTCATTCTTCTGAACACTGGTCACCTGGTAAATATTGTGCAGTCTCTCGCGCCTGTACTTATCTTGCTTTTTTATCTGCTCCCTGGCCTGTTAATGTGGAATTTGGTTGAGGTCTCCAAGTCTCTCTATCTTCTGTGGGATTGTCCACTGACCTGCCAACCTGCGACCTGCTACTAGGGTGCAGCCAAATCCATCCCCACCATCCGAGGCTTTGGCTCTGTCTCGTAACAGTAAACAATCATTTTTCCAATAACAAAAAAGTCTTTAAGCTTTATTTTGATGCTGCTGTTTTTATATATTTTTAAATGACTTTTGCTTAAACAGTCATTTTGATTTTGTATTACTGTATTGTCCATCTGTGCACTGGTATGCCCTCTTCTCTGACAGAGGTTCATCTAATCATAACACTCATTATCCATTTTGTCTGCATTGCACTATTCTTGTATTCCAGATTTATGAATTCTTGGAATGTTACAACTTGCATATGAATAATAATTATGAATAATAAAGTATCGAAAACATGGTGTACAAATTGTAATGCAATGTTTATTATCATGACTACACATTGTCATAACTGCACACAATCCCACACATACCTAGCAACAATAGCATCTGGTGCTACAAAAAAAGAATTATGTTTACATGATAATTTTACCCATATAATATGCCAGTTATATAGCGTTTTAATGTTAATTAAATATATTATTATTTGTAAGTAAAAAATCCATGTCCCTTTTGTATAGCATCTGTTACAATTAAATACATCTTTTATACTTAGATACTCTATATATATTTAAAGGCAAACCAGTCTATGCATTTACATACTTGCCTGTTATATATAAATCAAGCATTTAGAACAGGGCCTTGTCTTTAGAACCATCTTTCCATTGGGGCAAATATTCAAGAGTAATTGCTGGGACTATTACTAAAATCACACCGTAACTAGGGCTGTGCAATAGGCGCGGCCACACAGGGCGCAAATCTTAAGGGGGCACCAGGGCGCAAATCTTAAGGGGGCACCATTAAGTTAATATTTATGGTTAAATTGGCTTGAAATTCAGTGTCATGGGGCACCATTTTTCCTTTTTGCCCCTGGCGCTAAAATTTCTAGTTACGGCTCTGACTAAGATTAGTAAAGGCTTATTCTTGAATTGTCCTGATACAGTAAAAATTGGAAACACAATGACATACAATTTGACTAAGGCTATAAAATAGAAAAATAATAATGTCCATACATTGGAATTTTATAGTAGAGTTCAAAGAGTTGGCGAATAACCAGCAGCAAGGAATTTTTTTTCTAGAAAGAAGTCAGTGTTAAAACCCTATAGTTATTTGGACATATTTAGATAATAAGGTCTTATACAAGATACAACCAAATCTTTATTGATTTGTAAAACTCCAAACTTAACTTAAGCAAATTCTTCTAACAGACATTCCTGTCAATATCCCTTCAAGTTTCATACACACTGAAATGCCCTCAAACTGATTCCAGTTTTTCATAACACCATTCTGCAAACCTGCATTGTCCTTGTCTATCCTCTACAGCACTCTGCTACAAAAGCCACATATCAAACAAAAAATTTATCTTATACTACTCACAATGGTACATGTCTAAATTGCTCACTCCAAAAAGACAAAAAGGAAGAATCTGCACTAGTCTTCTGGAATTACCCCTTAATTCATTTATAAATTAATTAATTCAAATAGGGGTGCTACTAGTGGATTAAATAGAAACATAGAAACATAGAAAGTGACGGCAGATAAGAGCCACATGGCCCATCTAGTCTGCCCAAATATATATAATTGAGAAAAGATTCCTAGTGGGTCATTCAGCTGAAAGAACCACTACAGAAAATAAACATTTGCTGTGCAACTATTCCAGAGTATCAAAAATTCTGTATCAATATATAAATACATATTGCAGCGACAATCTTAGTAAAACAACATACAAAGAAAGTGTTCACACAAAAAAGTGTTTAAAAACTAAAAATGAAAGACAGCTGGATCCATAACCAATTACAAATACATTGCACTATGGCAAGTTACCACTACAGAAAATAAACATTTGCTGTGCAACTATTCCAGAGTATCAAAAATTCTATATCAATATATAAATACATATTGCAGCGACAATCTTACTAATACAACATACAAAGAAAGTGTTCACACAAAAAAAGTGTTTAAAAACTAAAAATGAAAGACAACTGAATCCATAACCAATTACAAATACATTGCACTATGGCAAGTTAAGGGATCTGTCTCGTAAGACAGCTGAAGATCCGGGATCTCGTGCATATACCATATGGAAGAACTCTGCTATACACAGTGATCACACGCAATTTGAACTATAGGGACAGCAGGTACTCCTCTTGAGTGAAGCGCCTCCATGAGGGTTTTTTTTTGTTTTTCTTTGTTATTTTGTAAATGCCAGGGATAGAGATTTATTTTAATGGACACCTACTCCTATGCACCGTATGTTACATTGTGAACATCATACATCTAATATGATTTGTGATCAGATCCCTTAACTTGCCATAGCACGATGTATTTTTTATTGGTTATGGATCCAGCTGTCTTTCATTTTTAGTTTTTAAACACTTTTTTGTGTGAACACTTTCTTTGTATTTAGTTTTACCAAGATTGTCGCTGCAATATGAATTTATATATTGATAGTAAAAAATATAGAATTTTTGACACTCTGGAATAGTTGCACAGCTAATGTGGTTTATTTTCTGTAGTGGTTCTTTCGGCTGAATGACCCACTAGGAATCTTTTCTAATTCGCTCACTCATTTGATTTTATTTATTTTTTACTAGAACTGAAAATTCAGGACTCACAATATGTCCTTACTGCCCACTGGTTAGCACTGTAAATCTTACAAATAAAAATGAAGAAAATATATCCTATATTGTTTTAGGGTGTGGCCTTGGAAGGACCTTTCTATTCCAGCCAGTTCCAAACTTACTGGTAACCTGAAGGCTTTTGCCTTGAAGAGGCAAAGCAATCGATCTCCGGCAGATTGAAGACTCTGTGCTGAAAGATGAGTATAAATCTATTTCCAAACCTTACCTTATCCTTACCCTAACCCATCCCTTCCATTACACTAACCCTAACTCTCCCATTCCCGCAGCCTGACCTCAACCCTCCCTTCCCTGCAGTCTAACCATAAGACTCCCTTCCCCATAGCCTAATCCTAATACTCTCCTCCTCATAGCCTAACCCTAAGACTCCCATTTCGGTAGCCTAACCCTAAGACTCCCCTCCCCACAGCCTGACCCTAAGACTCCCATCCTTATAGCCTAACCCTAAGGCTCCACTATCCGCAGACTGACCCTACCCTAGCCCTCCCCTTCCATGACTCTAACCCTAACCCCCCCTGTTTCAGGACCCTAACCCTTTCTTCCCCAGAGCCTAACCCTTAAAGTCCCTGGAGAGGTAACTCATCTCTGCATTGGGGTCTGGTGCGGGTGCGACAGGTCTGGCAGGTAGCTTCTGAAAAATGAATCGGCATACTTACTCATTCTAAAATAAAAATTGAAAATGCCTTTTCGAAATAGAGGCAGACAAAAATGTGCTTTCTATTGTGCTTTTCTATTTCTAAAAGCAAATTTTCTTGCTGTCTCATTGTTTTCATCTTAAAACAAGATCATCAGTCAGTGGGTGAGTACTGGGAAACCAGTGAAAACAGAAGCCCCTTGCTTGCACATACAGGAGTTAGAATCCAGCAGCAACCCATTATTGGAGTTTGGTGCTGCAGAGTTATAGATCTGATTCTAAGTAACTTTGGAACAAACTGACAATTAAAAAAATGAGTGAACTCCATACTAAACAGTTTTCTCATTCCAAAACATAAAACTTGAAATGAATTGACAATGATTCATGTATTATCCTTTTTTTTAAATCCCTTTAGCATTTTATGATTTCCCATTACATCTTGACATTATTGTGTGAGTGTTTTGACAATATTTGCCGGTATACAAAACCACATACTTTTAACTGAAAATTAATTAAACAATCACACTATAAATAACTTGTTCAGAATCCACACACCATAGCTTTGAATATACAGATACTGATGGAAAATACATTCCACCATCTGACCTCAGACCTGGGCTAAGAGTGAAGGGGTTATACGGGGGGTATGTCATACCATCACTTTTCCTAGTGATTTAATAAAAAAGCTGTAAATCTCCATTCACTTTTATTATTTCTATATTTTCATACGGCCACTTCTAAATGTCCACTTTGACCACTGCCTCAGACTATAATGTTCTTCCATCTCATGTAATCTACTCTCCAGCACCACTACAAGATCTGAGTCTATCAGCGATTAGTGTTAATTAGACACAGCTTTATTTAGCACCATTTTGTGTTTTAATAGAATTTGAGTATAATTTTTATTTTCTTATCTTATTTAATAAAAAATTAATACATAAGATCAACTATTTTGCTTTCCTTGTTTTTATACTATTTAGACTTTAATAGTTGAAAGGAATACTCCTGAAAAAATATACAATTTTAAAGAAAAGAACTTCACATCAGCAGATACACACAATCGGATAGCTTAGGACTAAGCAGTACTATAAAAAGAATCAGATACCTGGGTACTGGCTGTGTTTGTGACTCATAGACTCTTCACATACTTTTAGTATTCCCAGTATGGGAAGATTTTGGCTTTGCCCTGCTTTGCAACTTTTTACTTAAGATCTATCAACATTTTATTACCTACTTATTGCCTAAAATATACCGGTGACTTAACATTTTAGTTTACACACGGGCTTTATTTGCCGACCTTGCACTCAAAGCTTGTGTATATATTTGAACCTTGTAAACTGAATATTGTATTTAACTTCATTATTTTTCACAATGTAAACAGTTGCACTGGAATTAGCCTACTTGTTTATACAGATATTGCTAACTGTAATTATACAGTGATTTTTATTGTATTTCTACACCATTAACACCTTCAGCTCCAAGCTCCTTAGATCCCTACCCACAACTTGACACTGTATCGAGTAAGATCTGTGGTATAACTTCCAATAGTCTAATAAATTAGCAGTGGAAGGGTTGCACTGAAAAAAGCACCTTTAGACCCTGCTTTTACTTACTGATATATACATTTGTGAAAATGATTTTTGTCAATAATGAAACGTTTTTGTATTTGTTATGAAGGTATAAGCATGCTTGTCATTAAAGGAATAACTGTTTTGACACCAGCAATTATTTTTATTATCAACCAGAGTAAAAAAGTATGGAATCGTACACATTAACTATTATGAACAGGGTAAATACCCCTAAAGATCAATAATCCAATAGTGTGGAATGCACAACTCCTGAGCAAAATATACAGACTGCTTCAAAGGAAAAAAAACCTCAAGGTGGCTGCATTATTACCCAATAAATAAAAAAAAAAAAGAATAAAAATGAACTTTTATTAGTGTACATTAAAGCAAATTCTGAATACATAGCCATAAACAGGAACACGTAAATCTTCCACTAAAAATCACAAGTGAAACACAATTAGTAAAAGTGATAAATGTGATAAAGTGCTTTCACTTTTTTCGCACTGAGCACTATATTACATTTATCACTTTTACTTATCCTAGCTCGCGTACAATTTTTTGTGGAAAATTTACATGTTCCTGTTTATGAATTTGTATTTTGAATTAATTTTAATGTAGACTAGTAAAATGTAATTGTTATTACTTTATTAATTGGGTAATAGTGCACCCCCACCTTGAGCTTCTTTTTCCTATGGAAGCAGTCATTATTTTTATTATGAAATATTATTTATATTGACTAAATGATGCAACTTTAGTGTTTTACATTGTTGAATTTGGGCAGTACATAATCAGCAAATATATTCCTCCATTGGGTGTTATCATTATAAAACTAAAATCTATCTTTCCTCAGGTAGACTCAAGAGAGCAACTTTTCCAGTACAATTTGCAGCAATAAGAAAGACAAACTTACCTACTACTGGGTAAATTAAAAGAACAAAATAATATTCATTTTTTTAATAAGACCGTTTTTCTTGCAAATTACTCTACAAAATGAACATCAAGCTAGGAGTTTATTGCTGTACCAGAAGAACATCAGTGAACCATAACTGATAAAAATGAGTTGTATTTAGTTAAAGTAGAAATACTACGGGAATATATTTCAGTATCAACTTTACTTTAATAAAATGTATACTGTGTTGTTTTCCACAAAGGTCAGGTACACATTGTTCTACCTGGTGCATCTAATAAACCTTAGAACCCTTGAGCAGTTGTTAAACCTAACAAGTAGTAAAAATGTTAAAAACAACACAATCTGACCCAAAAATTCCCATTAAAACAACAAATAAACATATTTAAACATTAAAAACACCAATACAACTATACACACACACATATACATGGAAATTTTATATTTTTATAGAAAGGAAATAACTGAATATATGATTGCCAATATTTATTGCTTGAATAAATGGACCCAACACCTAATTTTTTTGTGGAGACTCTTATTTATGCTACAAAACTGCTCGGACTCTCAGAAGCATTGACTGCATATGTGTATTCCAGTGAATATACACATCTGGATTTTAGCCACTCCACCATTTTATAAGTGGCAGTAATCTAACTTTAATCATAGTGTTGAATCTGCAGCTATCAACCGCAGATTGTAATGGTATGCCATGTCTGCATTGCTTAAGGAACAAGTTCATTAAGGCTTCTGAATTAATATAGTAATGTCAATGCTTTTTGGTATTTGAATAGTAAAGTTTTAAAAGTTTTTAACACACAGATTGTGTGTTAATTTAATGTAACAACTATTATCTCCATTATATAGAATATTTAAACTAGGAGAGGGGGCAGTGATACAAGTAATAAAAATAGCTGCTCACCCAACCAAGAAGTGTTGTGTGGCCAGTCAATAATGACAGATAATATAGCCTTAGCAACTAATGGAAAAGAAAATATAAAAAGCAATATAAACATATCTAGCAGTAATAATAAACTGAAGAATAGGAGATTCATAATGTAACCTCTCAGAGCAATGTGTGCAAATGCTAAAAGCTTAGGAAATAAAATCTCTGAACTAATTGCAAAAATAGCAAGGGATAATCTGGATATTGTGGGAATCACTGAATCATGGTGCAATGAAAATCATGAGTGGGACCTAGTTACACTGGGATATAATTTATTTAGGAAGGATAGAGTAGGAAAAATTGGAGGAAGTGTAATAATGTATATTAAGGAAGGGTTAAATTCAACATTAATAGGGAGTATTGAAGACCTGAGGCACTTTGGGTAACTATAGAAACCCAAGGGGTTTTCTTCGTACTGGAGTGATATATAGGCCACCAGGTCAAGAGGAGGAAATGGACAATATCCTATTGCAAGACATTGCAAACATTGCATCAAAAGGGGTGGTAATAATCATGGGAGATTTTAATCTATCTGATGTAAACTGGGGTGAGTCTTCAGCAAGCTCCACTAGAAATGGGGACATTTTAAATTCATTACAGGGAGTGTCCCTTAAGCAACTGGGGAGAAAGCCCACTCGCAAAAAGGTCATCTTAGATTTGGTACTTACAAATGGTGACAGAATCTCAGAAGTAAGTGTGGGTGAGAACCTAGGATCCAGTGATCATCAAGCAGTATGGTTTAGTATACTGACTGGGAGAGAAGCGTGCCACACGAAAACGAGGGTGCTAGACTTTAGGAAGGCAGATTTTGTAGAAATTGAACATCAAGCTAGGAGTTTATTGCTGTACCAGAAGAACATCAGTGAACCATAACTGATAAAAATGAGTTGTATTTAGTTAAAGTAGAAATACTACGGGAATATATTTCAGTATCAACTTTACTTTAATAAAATGTATACTGTGTTGTTTTCCACAAAGGTCAGGTACACATTGTTCTACCTGGTGCATCTAATAAACCTTAGAACCCTTGAGCAGTTGTTAAACCTAACAAGTAGTAAAAATGTTAAAAACAACACAATCTGACCCAAAAATTCCCATTAAAACAACAAATAAACATATTTAAACATTAAAAACACCAATACAACTATACACACACACATATACATGGAAATTTTATATTTTTATAGAAAGGAAATAACTGAATATATGATTGCCAATATTTATTGCTTGAATAAATGGACCCAACACCTAATTTTTTTGTGGAGACTCTTATTTATGCTACAAAACTGCTCGGACTCTCAGAAGCATTGACTGCATATGTGTATTCCAGTGAATATACACATCTGGATTTTAGCCACTCCACCATTTTATAAGTGGCAGTAATCTAACTTTAATCATAGTGTTGAATCTGCAGCTATCAACCGCAGATTGTAATGGTAGGCCATGTCTGCATTGCTTAAGGAACAAGTTCATTAAGGCTTCTGAATTAATATAGTAATGTCAATGCTTTTTGGTATTTGAATAGTAAAGTTTTAAAAGTTTTTAACACACAGATTGTACAATGTAACAACATTGTAACAAAGCAATGAGAAGGCAAGTCAGATGCTTGGTTGCATAGGGAGAGGAATTAGTAGCAGAAAGAGAGAAGTAGTGATGCCCTTTTAGAGATCATTGGTACAACCTCACCTAGAATACTGTGTTCAGATCTGGAGGCCATATCTCCAGAAAGACATAACTACATTAGAGGTGGTCCATGGCCTGTGTCACAAGACATACCAAGAAAGGCTAAAGGAACATGTATAGCTTGAAGCAGAGAGGGAAAGGGGGGATATGATAGCAGCTTTCAAATATATCAAGGGTTGTGACTGGCTAGAGGAGGGTGGCATTCTCCAAAGGAAGAGGTGTAATAGAACACAAGGGGATGAGTATAAACTGGAGGGGGGTAGATTCAGAGGAAATGTGCAGAAACATTTCTTCACTGAAAGGGTGATAGATAAGTGGAACATTTCTTAAAGGGTGATAGATAAGTGGAATAGCCTCCCATCTGAGGTGGTTGAGGCCAACACAGTAGAACAGTTTAAACATGCTTGGGAAAAATATAAGGATATCCTAAATCTTAAACTAAATTGAGGGTACATAGGGTCTAGGGTCAGTGTAGTTTTAAATAAGCAACTGGGCAGACTGGATGGGCCGTGTGGCTCTTCTCTGCCCTCACTTTCTATGTTTCTATGTATATCTTATAAACAGTACTAGGACAAAAGCTGTGAATCACTGCAAACAATATCTAGGAAACAAAGGGCATAGTTACGTAGTCCATTGCAAATTAAGTTCGTATACAGGAGAGATAAGAGGGTCCCATATGGATCATCAAGTCGCCTAATATGAGTATACTTGATATCTTGAAGCAGATGTTGGAACAGTAATAAGGATATTTCATTCTTGCAGTAATTTAAATACAGAACATCTGTATCCTCCACTTCTTTTGCTGCTTTCAGAATCTGATCTTTGATATGAAAAAAGTGCACATGTAGCAAGGTGTCACTAGGTAGAGATCCCAGTGCAGATTTAGGTTATGGCAATCTGTGAATACAGTCTCTCAGCAGATCCTTGCCACCTGCTGTTGGAAGTAGTTTGCAAAATAAAAGTTTAGCATAGTTCATTAACACAGTGGTAATGACTAAATCAGTTTTACTAAGTATTTTAAAATTGTTTCTATGGGAGAAATACTCCAAATAAACAATCTTAACCTGTAGGACTGATACCACAGTTCTCAAGGATTCATGTACTGTTATCAAAGAGTTTTGTGAAGATATAATCTACTTCAAGTTAGATTCAAGGTGGTTAACTCGACTCCCACTTTGGCAACCTCCGTCTGAATCTTCATAGCGGATAATTGGAAATTCGAGTTAACACAATCAACTGGTACATGGATCACATTGTTATTGGAGCATCTGAGTCTTCATTTATATCAGGAACTTGTGATGGGGGTAATCCTTAAATCCTCATGGAAGGGAGAAGGTGGAGTTGTCACTCGCACAGGTCCCTAGGGTTGTCTTGCATCAGTGTTTTGACCTTCAAATGAATCAAAATGGGAATCTTATGGACTTTGTTTTTTTTTTAGAACATAATAAAATCTCAGTATATGCATAAAAAGAAATTAGTATTATCAGTCCATATACTTTGTGCTGTCACCAAATAGTAGTCACTGAATCACCAAAAGTATATTGATGTAGAAAAACCCACAGCGTGTGGGCACAAATAGGTTGTTAGACAATTTCATTGTGGAAAAGGGACTTGACACAGAAAGAAAGGCAGCTACTGCAGTGTCTCACTCGCTCTCCCAGCTGATGATAAGTGAAGCCAGGTATATCCAAGACTAGAATATACCAATTCCAGAATGCCCAGAAATTATAGAAGCTGTATGGAAATAAAACAAATCACTACTTGAGGACATGCACCCTAGGACAAGACACAGGAAGCACCTTGATCGCTTTAGATGTATTTTGTGGCAAGCAATCTTAAGTCACAGGGGAAGATTAGCATCATCACCAGGCTATTCAAAATGGCGCCTAGCAAAGGAAGCGGACAAGGCTCGTGGAGCGTCTAAATCTCCTAGGCAGAACACCAAAACCAAATGTCTGCACAATAGGTGGGCTCCAAGAGGAGAAGGGGGGAAACTCAGTTGTGCTGTGAGGGGGAATATTGCAAGTTCCCCAAAAAGGTACACCTGTGAGGGGTTGCAAGTTCCCCAAAAAGGTACACAAACAAGAAAAAACACAGCAGTATAGAAAAAGTGAGTGAACTAACAATGGATGAATTCACCCTAGGCAACCAAGTAGTATAGATCAGATTTGAATACATAAATATTAATACATTCTTTAAAAACATATGCTGCTAGGAGACAATAATAAAGTAGTGGTACTGTATAAATTGCACTTCGCTAGGATTCAATTGGTACGGAGAATTATGGTGGCTCTGTGTATTTAGACACTGATCACTAGCTGTTCAGAAAATGGCTTAATAAGCCCCGCGTGGATATTTAGTAGTGGAAGGCAAATCAGGTTGATAACTAGCCAATTGTGAGGTTTCCAAGTGTCTGGTATATCTAGATGCAAGGTGTACTCAGGTACTCACGGCCCAGGTGTTTTGTAAGTTCGCACAGTGTGCTGCACTATTCCTGGTATTAGCCTTGTCCCAGGTATAGCAGACCGTAGATGGTCTCGGCTCTCGGGTGTAAGGACCAGAGATTCCTCCACAGGGTAATCACCGTAAGGTTGTCGTGCGGGTTAAAGTCCTGAATAGGGTCCACTATTTGGAACTTGCCCACTCGCCGTTCAGCTCTGCCGTGATCAGATATTATCAGTGCGGCCGCTGGATGAAGGTTTGTATACAATTCCCACGTGCAGGGGGCCGGGTAAAGGCGTCACTGACGTCTCAGTGATCCTATCCGGCTCAGTGCCAAATTCACAAGCGCCAGGCTCCGAAGATAAAGGGCTTCTCAGAAGTATTGCCAATAGCAGCATATAAAAACAGCATAGATTGCGCTTACGCGTTTCGTCCCACTCTTGGGACTTTTTCAAAGCTATTGGATATACAAGTAGTTAGACTGGACAAAAAATGCTAAAGATATATATAAATCCACATCAAATTAAACCAACTTCTAGTGGATACAGAGCTGGCTCCGTTTAATTAGGTAAAACAAGCTGATAATATCAATAAAAGTCTTTAGGGATATAGCGCCCATAAGTATAAATAGAATAATGTTACTAGTAGCAGTGATGGTACACAGGTGTCAAAAGTCAGAGACACATATATTAAGTAGTTCAATACTGCTCCTTATAGGTACAAAGCTGGTTTCTCTTAAATAAATGAATAAAAAATCTGACTAATAACGGTGGTGGAATTAGTGGCTTAGCAAGAAGCATCAGCTTATATACAAAATAAATGTAGGAAGACTGCAGTTATTATTAAATGGATTGGTGCTAACAACGAGGTATAAAGAATATAAAGGCAATGAGGGTCTAGAGAGACAAACGCCTACGCGCGTTTCGCAGACAGCTTTAACGAGGCAAAAAAGAATGAGGAACAAAGCTCAAGCATGACACATCAGCTCCCTGCAACTGACAGGCCACACAACATTTAAACCCAAAACATGATGAAAATTAGAACCAAAACACGTGGGTCTCCACACATCTCAGAAATATACACAAATATAGTGAAAAAGTAGTACAGCGGCTGATTTGACTTATGTGGTAATTACAACTAGCAGAAGTTAACATGGTGTAACTGCAGTAATACTGACCAAAGTAGCAATTTATGAAATCTCCATTATGAAGGCAATGTGGTCATGTCACCTGTCCATTAAGCTGATCCTTAAAGAGTAGTATAAACTATCAATTGAAGTTTGTCTGTTTTGTAATGTTGACTGGTGATTAAAGAGGTTAAATCTATTAGGCAGTATCAGGATTGTCTCAGTATAGTGGATTTCTGCAGTGGCTGCGGAGGTCTGGATCAGGTCCTTAATCATTTGCATTCCCTTGTATGTGTGTTCTCTAAATACATATCCTTTACCTCAATGGTGTATCTCTGCTAAAACAGTGACCTGTTACATTAAGAGTGTAATATGCAGTTTATTGGCACATAGCACACACAGCCCCATACGTACGCTGTAGGCTTTTTGCAGTGGGAAGGTGTTGAATTTGTTCTAATTTATTTCTGACATATATTGCTTATATGTTGGCATGCTTCATGGTTCACAGTAACAGAAATTTAGAAATGGCTAATACATTATCATTACTCAAATAATTAGTCTTGGGAGCCATAGATTTTTTTGTAATTAGCTATCTCTAAGCAAGTGCCAATATACTCATCTAATTACCAGGAGAGGCAGCTGGATGTAAAAAATGATTTAAACATTCATTGCCTTGGTGATTTGGGTATGGTCTGTGTGCATATTATGTCACTTAATGAAAAAAAAAAAAAGAAAAGAGCTTTCATCTGGGAATCCTTTACAAACAATAAAGACATTTTTCTTTTATCCCCAATTCAAGAACATTCATATTAATTAAAATACACTATCTTTCAACACACACACACACACACACACACACACACACACACACACACACACACACACACATTTTTACTCTCTAGGGCTGATCTAGAGGAGCATGCAAACCAGTATGCAATGCATGTGCCATTTAGACATGCAGACAGGGGCACCATCGGGGGGGGCAGCTGGGCTAGTGTTCAGAGGTCCAGGGCTTCCCTCTCTGATGGTCTGAGACACCTGTGGTTAAATATACAGATACTAGTAGAAATCAGTGATATAATCCCTACATATAACCGATTCCAACTTGTGTTCACCCCTTCAGACTGTACTATAGAGTGCAGATGTGCAGGGAGGACTTCCATGTGCATCAGCCCTCTGTAATTTACTTCTGAAGGTCTGCAGCACTCCAGTCACCATGTGATGTCACACAATGTAATGTCACATAGGTAGCGGGCCATGTCCCAGGCCCCAAATTTTCTGGTGGCGGCCTTGCTAGCCCAAATCATGGGGGGGCTGAGTTGGATCCAGAGGAAAAACTCTGAAAGACTATCCAAGTACGATATGTAATATATGGCCACAAAGCAGTCAAGCTCAATGCACCTACATTGTTGGCTCTAGTTAAATCACTTCTCTTGAACACAGGTGGAATAAATCCAGATCTGGATGAAATGTATTTGTGACGCATGTACTCCTTATCCCCATTCGCCTGTATCTCCTAAATACTTCCAGATCTGGCTGAGATTACAATTGAACTTAATAATATATATATATATATATATACCGTATATACTCGAGTATAAGCCGACCCGAATATAAGCCGAGGCACCTAATTTTGACACAAAAACATGGGAAAAGTTATTGACTCGAGTATAAGCCTAGGGTGGGAAATGCAGCAGCTACTGGTAAATTTCAAAATAAAAATAGATACCAATAAAATGTCATTAATTGTATCATCATGTGTATCCAGCACCCAGTATCCAGTGTGCCCCTCTGTGTGTCCTGCCAGTCAGTCTGCCCCCTCTATGTGTGTCCTGCCAGTCTCTGCCCCTTCCCTGCTGAAACATTGGACTTACCTCAGTTGCCCCTTAATGCCTGCCAACATATCTGCTCCTTAATGTCTGCCCATAATGCCAGCCTCCATGTCTGCCCCCAAATGCCAGCCTCCATGTCGGCCCCCAAATGCCAGCCTCCATGTCGGCCCCCAAATGCCAGCCTCCATGTCGGCCCCCAAATGCCAGCCTCCATGTCGGCCCCCAAATGCCAGCCTCCATGTCGGCCCCCAAATGCCAGCCTCCATGTCGGCCCCCAAATGCCAGCCTCCATGTCGGCCCCCAAATGCCAGCCTCCATGTCGGCCCCCAAATGCCAGCCTCCATGTCGGCCCCCAAATGCCAGCCTCCATGTCGGCCCCCAAATGCCAGCCTCCATGTCGGCCCCCAAATGCCAGCCTCCATGTCGGCCCCCAAATGCCAGCCTCCATGTCGGCCCCCAAATGCCAGCCTCCATGTCGGCCCCCAAATGCCAGCCTCCATGTCGGCCCCCAAATGCCAGCCTCCATGTCGGCCCCCAAATGCCAGCCTCCATGTCGGCCCCCAAATGCCAGCCTCCATGTCGGCCCCCAAATGCCAGCCTCCATGTCGGCCCCCAAATGCCAGCCTCCATGTCGGCCCCCAAATGCCAGCCTCCATGTCGGCCCCCAAATGCCAGCCTCCATGTCGGCCCCCAAATGCCAGCCTCCATGTCGGCCCCCAAATGCCAGCCTCCATGTCGGCCCCCAAATGCCAGCCTCCATGTCGGCCCCCAAATGCCAGCCTCCATGTCTGCCCCCTAATG
>WWET01004297.1:112455-126194 GCA_011038615.1 Limnodynastes dumerilii
TCAATTGTAATCTCATTGTATATATATATATATATATATACACATCAAAAGTTGCACTGCAAATATGTTATTTATGTGGATAGCATGTAATTACATCAAAATATATTAGACGTCATAGTTACGCTTCAGGATTGTGCTCATATGAGTTTCAAAGTTTATCTGAAATTACCTACACTTTTGGATTTTATTAGTTGTAAACATTTTTATTATAACCACGTGTTCATTTCACATGTTTAAATAACAAAAAAACAGCAAAAACACTTTTAAAATAATAGATAAAATCCTTTTTATTTAAAAAAAACATATAAAAATATTAACACATAAAATTCTGTGTTACAAAGATTTTGGGCTCTATTTACAGACACCGCATAAATCTGGGGAGTGATAGTGATCCAGGCTCGCTGCACACAAAATACTGTACAAAACTGGTAAAATTATTTGGAATTTTTTCAGAACATAAATTATCCCAAAATAGCTTTAGAATTGTGTCAAAATATATTTTTTAAAACCATCATTACAGGATAATACATGTAACAAAAACTTATGAAAATATAACACCCTGTTACCATTGTAGTTAATTAACACAAAGCAATTAATACACACAAATATGGGTTAAGAATGTGAAATAGTTCATGTGTAATCTATCCTTCACTACAAATACAGGAGTACAGTAATAGGTTATACATATGTTACATAATAGGTCTCATAAACCATTAATTTTGTGAGTTTTCCTTTTTAAAATACTTTACCAAACACTCAATAACCCACTTGTCAAGTTCTATTAACACATGTATTGTATGTTCATTGATCTTTTTTTTACCATAACCTGAAAATGTTTATTTACCCTCCTGTAATAGTTAAAAGAAACGTGTATGTGTTTAAATACCTGTGACATTTGTCAGTTGTGTAATTTTGACCTACCAGGAACAGATTTTACATTTGAACCCTAACAAACCTTTACACCAAATGCAACCTCACCGTTTAAATTTCTATTGAACAATATCAATAATATTATTTAAGCAAAATAAACCATGTAACACTTGTATATGCAAAATAAAAAGAAAAACACACAGACACACTTTTGAAAAAAAAATTACTTAATTTTCCCAATTTAAAAAAAAAACAGTTAGCAAAAAATGTTTCTTTCATTTTTTTATTAGAACATAAAAAACACAAATTAATGCCTTGATCCTCATCGCATGATGATGATATAGGCAAGTGCACAAAGAGTGAGTGTAATATCTTATGATGTAGAGACAGGCAATAAAGGATGGCACCAGAGGGTGGTTCTGACAAAACAATGTTTCTGTCAATAAAGAAAGAAAACAAACAAATACGTTTTTATCATACATAGATATTTGGAAGTAAACTGACTTTTGGTTACTTTTCAAGGCAAGATGCATTTTATAAAGAAAGAAGAGAGGAGAGTGACAGCAGGACAGAAGTAGAAGAAGAGACATTAGATAATGTCACAGAAATTAGGGGGTTTGTCATAGCAGCAGGTGATGGGGTAGGAGGAGAAGGAGGAGAGGTTTGTGGTGCCGCTTAAAGAAGGGGTATCTGAATGTTTATCTGCAGATGGATGATTTGTGGATGGATGATCTGAGGATGGTGGTAAACTGCCTTCTCGCTGGACATTAAGCAATCCTGCAAAAGCAAAAAAACATTCAAACTAGTTAGTTGTTAGCTTACATAAAACATGTATTTCCTGCAATAAATAGTTAAATCACAAACAAAATGCACTTTCACAATATTTTAACACAGGTACTTCATAGTCTGCATCTCCAAATGTGTCTCCGAAGGTCATGCAGGACATCTGGCTAGTGTCTGTGCACTTTCTCCGATGCTGTTGGACTTGGGCCAGGCTCTACTCCCTCCCCAGAATGCTCCAAATTCGGGATTATACTCTGAGGTATTGAGAGTGAATCCAATGGCTGTTGTGTTGTCCTGGGCCAAGGTCATCCATCATGTGAATAAGGATTCCCAATTCTTCTCTGTTGAATAGTCTAGCTCAGGGCATTTTGAGGTGCATATTAAATTCTTTGTGCTCTTACGAACAGATTTATATTGTAACTTAGTGGTGTGTTGTTGTTAATTTTGCAAATGGATTAATAATAGTAATACCTGTAGATGCCCCCCATAATAATAGTATAGCAGCATATGCCCCCGTTAATAATAGTATACCTGTAGATGCCCCCGTTAATAATAGTATAGCTACCAAATTAACCCTTGCCTTTCATGCACCTGTTTGCATTTACCTATAAATTGATTGAGCAACCTCCATTTTGTGTTTGTACTGTTTGGGAGCTTGTCTGGGAGCAACAGCTGAGAGGGGGAGTTGTTCCACAGCCGCGACCTTGGAGACTTTAAGGGGTGTCTCCTGCGGTAAGTTTGGCTCTCAATTTAAAAACATATATATGTGACCCAACATTGGGACTCTCATTGTTAGAATTAGGACCACCATATGCAGAAAGGCTTTGATGGTGGCTGGTGGCTTATCAAATATTTGCGCAAATATGTGTAACGGACGTTTCTGCGTTTTATTTTACAGATAGAATGGTATAGTCTGTTACTGGTTAATGGCAGTGTTGCTGGGTCTGTTACTGGTTTTTAAAAACATATATATGTGACCCAACATTGGGACTCTCATTGTTAGCGTTAGGACCACTATATACAGAAAGGCCTTGACGTGGCTGGTGGCTTATCGCATATTTGCGCAAATATGTGTAACGGACATTTCTGTGTTTTATTTTACAGATAGAACAGTATAGTCTATTACTGGTTTATGGCAGTGTGCTGGGGCTATTTTTCCCTTTGTTTCTATAAATTGATAAAGCAACTTCCATTTTGTGTTAATAATAGTATAGCAGCAGATGCCCCCGTCAATAATAGTATAGTAGCAGATGCCACTGTTAGTATTAAAACACCAGCAGATGCCCTTGTTAGTATTAAAACACCAGTAAATACCGCCATTAGTGTTAATACACCAGTAGAAGCCTCTGTAAATATTTTTATGTATCCTTAGTAACTAAAAATAAATCAAATACTCACAGTTCCACAAGTCCACAGTGTTTCCAGTTGCAGATCTGGTGTATGGCTCCTCCTCTTCTCCTTGCTGGGGCAGATGAGCAGCTCCTTCTTCGGGGCCAGCGAATGACTCATGCCATTGCTAGGGCCCTTTTATAGTCTCCGGCGTGAGTTGGCATTTATTAGACATAATAAAACATGGGGGATTGATATTTGACACATACAAGTACGTTGCAGTGTTTAAACTTTAGATTTCATATGCTGTGAGGAAACGTGAATAAGTCAGACATGACCCCTAGCAGGTACAAATGTTTAAACGTATCTGGAGCATATGGCTGGCCACGCTTTAATGTGGATTGGGTGTAGTTGCGGGGGCATGCCCATTCATCTCATTGACTACATCACTTTACCCACATACACCCATGGAGCACTCTGCAGCATGCAAGTAGATACGCCACCATTTACACTGGGGCTTGAATTGGTACCATATGTGCGTTTATTGGGTCTGAGCACGTGCACTTGAAAATCGCGTAAAATTACATTACATCAGCTGACATCAGCTCAGATCACCAGTGAATCGCTTTTATGAAAAGTGGGGAATTCATATAGAGTCACTTAGTGAACAACAACACACAAATGTCCTTTCAATGTTTTCTTCTATGGAGTGGTTCCTACCTAGAAACATTTCTGTCAACCAATGAGGGGAATGTTCTGTATTTTGTATTATGATTTGTTTACACATCCTTGATTGGGAGGCATGGAGGATGGAACTCAATCTCATTACCATTTCGTATATAGATGATGCACTAATTGACTATTGACATTGACTATTGATATCTTAACTGACAGAAACCGGGAAAATGAAAATTAGCTAAATATAATTAAAACTCAACTTTTATTATCTACAATAAACCTGGTGAAATATAAAATTTACTACCAATGAAAAACTTTGTTAATGGTGTGAAGTTTCACTACCTGAAACCCCTTCCACATCACCACCAAATACCCAGATTTTTGACAAGGGTATTTGGTTGTGATGTGAAAGGTCCCATTTTAGTAGTAATATTGTAACAAATATGCTACAGTAAATATAATAGGTGATTTATTAGCAGACAGGTTGTTACATATGTTAAATAACGTGACACTCACACAATACTGCTGTGTGAGCAATGTATGGAGAACCAAACAAGATTAATCACCAAATAAATAAAAAGCGCTAGTGTAAGTATATATAAAATAATATTTATTAAAGACTATTAAAAATTAAGTTCTCAATAAAAAATCTTGCTGTATGTCAACATACACATAATATTCATGCAAGACCTCACATATATAGTATATTGTGTGTATATGTAATATGCAATATATAGGACATACGACTAGACAACTGTCCATTAGGTTTTATGAGCATCGTAGGAATATTTTAAAAAAGAATTGTACACATTGGTTATCAGACCTGTGAATTCCTATCATGATGGGAATGTAAATGTCTTGAGAATCCAGGGGATTGAATATATTCCAAATACTAATAGAGGACGTGAAAGATTTTCAATATTGTGTAAAAGGGAGGCCTACTGGATATTTAGAATGAATACCTTGTATCCATTAAACCTCAATGACTGTATAGAGTTAAAACATGTTTCATAATTGCTTTTAGACAAGATGATAAATCACCGGTAATGCTGCTCCTTTAATGGAAGTTAGAGAATTTTATGATTGAAATGCAAAAATGGTCTATCCATATAGGTAGAATTTATGAGAGGTATACTTTAAAAAGACAATAGAGAGGTTGTTAATGATGAAATGCAATGAATATATAGAGAATATTTATTTTTAAAAACATAAGAACCATTCTAAATTAAAATATGATGGGGTATATTGAGAGGTCCCTTTAAAAGATGATAGCGATGATTGCAGAAATAAGTGAATAAACCTCTATTTTGCTATTATGATAATAGAAAATCAGCTGGGATATAAAGATGATTTGTTGACATGCCGACATGTTTTGCTTTTGTTATTATAAGTTTTTAATTATTATTTTGTATAAATTATTTTATATTATATTGCCTATGATGATTTTATATTATATAGACGGATTTTCATTTATTAGGCTGTATATATATATTTTTTTTATAAAAGATATAATCTATGTAGGAAATATCTGTGATATAATATATATTTAGTTCCACCAAAGAATTACTTGTAGCACATTAAAATATGTTTGAAGCACACCCATGTGAAGCTTAATTAATACAGTCTGCAATTGAATTGATTGTTAAAAGGTGCTATAAATAAGGACTATGGGAATGCATAAGAATTCACAATTTTCTGTGAGGAAATCGTTAATTTAAACGAAGAAACGCATGAGTGTCAAATATTTTTGATCCTGCTGTGTGAGCCCCTCTGGAAAAGTTCCTATAGTTCCTGGCAAACAACCTTTACATGACCAGAGGCATATCACAGAAAGTGGCACCACAGATCTGTATTGCAGTCTTCTATACCGGGCACTGAGAGTCCGAGTCAGCTGTTGGAGGAGAGGCATGCCCGCTTGGCTTGTTTAAAGATGTAAATTTAAACAAAGCTTTATGCAGATTAAGTACAGCAGAAAAATAATGTTCATACCCTAAACAAATCCCAAGAATAAGGAGACACTGTGACGTCTTGGTTTAATTATTAGCTAAATAGCACTTTTGGGGCTAATTTATTGAAATAGGTCAAAATATAGTGACTAACGCTTCAATTACACAGAAGCAATTTTCATCAGGGTGTGTGATAGAAAATGTGAACAGAGGTGCAAGGGAGAGAAGAATGTATAGCAATCTGGTTTCCTGGAGAAAAAATTCAGGCACAACCACCACAGCTTTAAGAAGGCAGCCAGGACACTGGCCTATTATTACCACTAACCAAAACCTCACAGGATTCCGTAAGAGAACATTACTGTCATACCAAAGCAAAAACAAAAGCAAAAACATGATAACAATTACAGAAACTACCTCAGTCACATCTTTTTCTCTAGAAAACCCGGTTTCTAAAAGTGCACGGGCTGAGAATCCAGAGTACTGAGACAGCCTATCATTCTGACAGGAAAATGGTCAGACCCAAATGGTCTTTAAGACTGCATATACGCAATCTACTTAACAAAACAATACGTAGATTATGTAAAATAGTTACTACGCATGCGTAGTAGCTATTGTTACGGTACCGCCGGATTACCCTGAACCGGAGTACCGAGGTGGCCGTCTGCAGACATAGCTATAGATCCAAAGGTACCCCGGGTTTACCTCGACAGAGAACCAAGGTGACCTTAAGAGAGAAGAAGAGGAAGCCGGGCAACTCACCAGTTAGTAGAGCCTGAGGTCGGACAGGGTGGTGCTTAGAGCCCCTGATGGTGGGGATAGACTGGAGCAGGTAGGAATCCGTCAGGTTACACCCCTTAGAGAATACCCAGAAGAGGAAAAGGGAGCAGTGGGGAATGGATAAGGAGAAGAGGGTAAGTAGCAAAAGCAGTACCAGAAGGGACTGGACTGGGACAAACCACAATAAACACAAAACGCTGACAAGAGACTGGGGGAGAGAGACGGGACGGACGAGACTCACTGACAAACTAGGGCTGGCTCACACACACTCACTCACACACTCATACAACTACCCCCAAGGGGCACAAACACTAACACACAGGAGAAGGCAAGGAAAAACAACACTGGCTAAGCACAATAAGGTGGGAGAGCTGGTGCAATAAACACAGAGGATAGAAGGCAAGGACCAGGGCTGGATAATGGAGGACACTCAGGAATCAGAAAAGCAAGGAGAGAGAGCAAAATACAAGGCAGGCACAGACACTGAAAAACAGATTCTATAACCGGCACCAGGAGGAAGACTGCAGGGATCTAAATAGAGGCTGCTAGCCTCTGATAGGCTAGCAGCTGACAAGCCCATGCTGCGATGCACGGGGAGCGCGCCTGACTGACGCTGCGGCGATGCTCCCACGTGTCATTGTTTCATCAGTGATGGACATGTCGGGAGCCGCAGGGCGCTGGGAGAGACATGCGGCAAGCGGACTGCACGGAGGAGGGAAACGAGGAAGGTAAGAAAACAGCGCTGACCGTGACAGCTATTATCGGTAAATTAATAACGTATGTGCAATATGTCCGGGGCTGTGAATCCGGCCCATAGTGGCTAGAGAGAATACTTCTTCCCACCACTCAAGTTGTTAAGTGCTTGTTAAGTGAAGCAGGGCCTCCTTTTCTCTCTGGCCTGTGTGCAATGCATACCCTGCTCCAGTTAAAGATACACTACTGTTCCCATCCTCTTTTACCACTATTACAGTACATTTGGAATATTCTGCCCTAAAAAGGGTCAACATATATTTCTGCTGTCTTTAGGAAAATAATTTACCTGCAATGATTGCAACTGATAAATGTTTTCACAATTACTAAAAATAAATATGCTATTTGCTGTATTCTTAATAAAATATTGCTCATCTGGGCTTTGGTGAAGAGATTTATTTAAAAATAAAGAAAACATAAAAATGATACTCAATTTACATTTTGTAGGTGTGCTTTCCATGACACTAATTGCATAGAAGTTTTTCATTTTAACACTTTTTTATTTATTTATCTTTTAAATAAATGTACTATCTAAGTTAACCGCTATCCTAATTACAATGACATTGTAAATATACACTAGACCTTATCACTGGTCATAGTAATGTATATAATTCCGCAATCAGCAGCTGGAATGAACCTGATAAACCTTACATGTAACACATTTTTCTTAACCTTCTTAGTATATTTTGACACAACCAGGAATGTGTTTTTTAAGCTAGAAATATACTGTTTCCTTATAGGAGAAAACATTCTTACATTTCATGCCTGTCGTAACACAAAAATGATCACAATTATCAAAGCGTATCATAAATTAAAGTGGTTGTAGAAAATTAGACTGACTCCTTGACCTAGGGCCCATCCTGTGATGTTTATGTGAGATGGGCCATTGGGGCTCACAGCTACAGATGTCTCCTTGCTCAGCTTGACTGAAAGAGTATATATTGAGAAACATTGGACTGGCTTGAATATTCATAATGCATACAAGTAGGATGTGTATGCTATGAATGGGCATTCCTTCCAAGCCAGATGCTTATGTGTATATTGTCTTCTTTATGTCTGAAATGCTTAACCCAAGATATAAAAATGCTTCCTAAATGTATGACTTATTATCTGATCTCTCTAGAGGCCTTTTCTTCAATACCACCCTCCATATAATTTGGGACTAGAGGGAGTGTTAAATTAGGTAATTTATTAAAATATGTATTTATGCAAAAGCCTTTCTAACCAAGCAGGTATTGTATTTCTTCTCTATTCGTCCAAGGAAACATGCCAGAACTAGGCTACTGAACCAACATTAAAAAGGCCAAAGGGAAAAAATAATAGCAAAAATCATCGCCAAGGCAGATGTTTTTAGGATGTTGTACCAGCCCTGGACTCTAGTAAATAGCTTTAATGAGTTTAAGCAAAGCACAGCCTTTTGCATAATTAGTTGGTTATTATAAAGAAAACTCAAAACCTGTTCCTTTTTAAATAACCCCTGAATCTTTAATATACTTCCTAGCTCAGATCGCTGACTGCACTTGATGTGATGCTCTCCAACAGAGATAAGTTCTGTTACTTAATTTCATAACATTATTGAAGTAAGGGAGATGATGCTGTCTCTTAAAAGCCATGAAACTTTATGCTTAACATAAAAAAACATGCAGCTCACCAAGATCAAAAGTAAATCAATCTCTACTGAGTTTGGGACTTTTTAAATAAGCAAGTGGAACGCATTCAGCTACACATTAATATTAAATGCAGCTTGAGGGTAGACAAGCAAGGCTTCAGGCAAGGTTTGCTCAAACAAACAAGTATATAGTGTTCTACAAGTCACACATATATTAGGCTTGGAGTGTTTCCTAAAACAATGCTTTATCATTCTGTTTGTAAACAGATCTGTAAAGCAGCTTTTAGACATATGCTGTACCATGTAATTCACTGCTTACTTTAAGAGCAAAACAAGAAGGAATGTCAAGTCGCATTTTATAGACGGCAACAAAAGGGGAAAATGGACAGGATGACAGCTTGGGTTTTTAGATTTCATCTGAATATCGTTTATAACAATGAAGGCATGACAGAATATCTTTTAAGTGTGAACATTAAACATTCAACAGAGGACATAATGGAAGAAAATATCAGGGAAAAAAAATAACTACATGAATACCTAAATAAGTTTAGTGTTCAGCTTCTGATCTAGGCAGGCCCAGGGCCAGATTGAGGGCCTGACATTCATCCTTATACACTGCAATGGGAGGCCTGGAGATCTGCAGTGGATGGGGGCCTATTTTTAGATGGAGGCCTGGGATTGTAGTCCCATTAGCCCCATTGTTATTTTGGCTCTGGGCAGACCTCACCCATAAACCTCTTTTTAAGGTTAAGGTCTGTGTAAATTGGGATCCATGCCTACTTTCTGCTAAGACCTGCTCTATGTGGTCCATAACTCAGGATGTGCCAATTGTAAGCATAGAGCAGCAGTCAGCGACTGGCAAGTTATATATAAACAATGCTTAGCCCTGATAGACTGAGTGCTCTGTAACTCACTGTCAGTCCTGGCCAGTCCTCCATGGGTGCAGGAAGGGCAGCTGTATGTAGCTCTATTCTCCCCGGGTACCATAGCATAGAATAGGAATAGGGCATCCTACATCATCTCTAAATTAGGAACAGCAAAAAAAAAAAAAAAATCTTTATTCATTCATATATTACAATATATAATATTAAATTATACTAACACAAACCAAATTGACTTGCATGCAATTTACCAGTCGAGAACAGTATTAATACCGTTTTGCTCCTCTTTTAAGTCATAATTATGAATTGCCCACTGGGTGATTACCAATTATCCAGATTAAATGCCAGTCCCTAACGTACAATAGTGTGCTATTTTCTTGTGTCCCTGTAACTAATTCTTCTCCAATGCTGATCACATTTTTATTAATTTGGAAAAATTAAGCCTGTTATCAACTATATTATTCAGGATTACCATTAGCAGTGACATTGCCATGAATGCTAATTAAATCTCTACTCTCCCTTGCTCTATCTTCCCCATCTCTTTCTCTCTCCCCTCTTTCACCCCAGAATTCTAAGGTTACCCCCAGTTAACCAAGCTGCATATGGTAAGTCTAAATGTTTACTGAGCATGATTAGAATTATTCATTTTAGCTAAGGGGCTTGCTGTGCTCTCTATTGCCAGAATCCTTATTAAAAAAAGTTATTGAACTGATGTTTAGGCACAAAACGTATGTGATGTGGTAGGCCATTTAGATGACTACCTCCTGGGGCCGTTGGTTGTTTTAATTAGCTGCTGCTTACTAGCTTTAAACATGTGTCTCTTTTACAGGCAAAGTGGAAAGACCTCTTGCTATTCACACATGCAAACCTCATTAAAGGACTAAAATGCTTAAATATAACTGGCAGGCATTTTTGTATTTGTAATATTGTATCCGTTTTATATATAATTTTGTAACTTTTGTGATTTATGCTATACAGGCAGTTCATTATTAAATTGCTAGATGTATAAAAAGAGTAATTATAATAATATATATTTTATAAATCTGTCATACATTTTCATCAATTTTCTGTACTAACACAGGATGGCTTGAGGCATGGGCAGCTGTGATCACCATGCCTCCATTTTATTTCTAGTTAGAAAAAATGTAATTACTGTTTAGAACACAGCAACATAGATATAGC
Source organism: Limnodynastes dumerilii (assembly GCA_011038615.1). NCBI lineage: Eukaryota > Metazoa > Chordata > Amphibia > Anura > Limnodynastidae > Limnodynastes > Limnodynastes dumerilii. The sequence goes on from WWET01004297.1 coordinate 123,261, forward strand.
TTATACATAGGGCTGGTGCTAGCAGGTCTGGAAATACATTTGCTCCCTCCTTTTTTATAAATATTATAATCACACTGCTATGCCTGGGACAGGAAAACAGAGAAAACACTGACTCCTCCCTCTGATCAGGTGACTGGTCACATGGGCTAGACATCAGCAGAGGTCAGGGGCGTTTTAAGAAGTGAGGGGGCCCGTGTGCAGGATTTGCACATGGGCCCCCCCTTCCCTTACCTGAGACAGGACTGTCCAGATTCGCGGGCCGAAAAGGGGGCGGGGCTTAATGGCGATGTAAGCCCGCCCCCTTTTCAACCCGCAAATCGGGACAGTTCCACCTCAGGGGAAGGGGGACTAATTTGGCATCTATTTCTTTCCTCCAGAAGATATTAGAGGGAAGAAATAGATGATGAATGGCCCCCCTTCCCCTGCCAACCCAGGGTGCAGGATGCATGCCACAGGGCCCCCTGTTCTGAGTGGCCCGTGTGCACTGCACACCCTGCACCCATCATAGATACGCCAATGGCAGAGGTCCTTTAGCCTACTTGGATCTAGCATCTGCCTACAGCACAGGCTGGCATGAAAATGCTAAACATTATGAGCTTTGAAAAACACAAATATTATAAAATATAAATGTTCATTGCACTGTGCTATTATGCATCACACTGTTATTTCATCACACTGTGCCCCCAAATCATCATAATGTTGCCCCTTCCTCATCACATTGTGCCTGTTTCAGAATAAGCAGTGGGAGTCGCCGCTGTAAAAGTGGTATTTTAAAAATAGAGATTGTCAAAAGCTAATTTTCGGCTGTCCCTATCTCGAAAATAGTGCTACAGTGAAATTTTTTTTCTGAATGGGTAAGAATGCCATTCAGAATACTTACTCTTAATTTATTTGGAAATGCCAACCCGTTGCCACTGCAGACCCGCATGTCACAGGTGAGTAGGAATCTATGGGGAGTTTTAGGGTTAGGCTGCAGGGAGGGGAGACTTAGGGTTAGGCTGTGGGGAGGGGAGTCTTAGGGTTAGGCTGCGGGGAAGGGATGGTTAGGGTAAGGATTAGGGTAAGGGTTAGATTCATAGGGCTGCATCCAGACTTAAGTAAGTGCTTGAAATTAGTTACTGCTGGGCTAAACCATGTTGATTGCAGGGGAGTCATATTTCATCTGTTGCAAACAGTATTAGAGTTGAGAGGTGATGTTTCCTATAACAGTGTGATAGTAAAGCTGGTCAGTATCTGTGCAGTAAGTAATTCAAAGATATATCCATGCCTGCCAAGAATACAATTAACTTGACTCCCCCTGCTATCAACATGGTTTAGTCCAGGAGTAACTAATTTCAAGCATTTACTTAAGTCTGGATCCAGTCCATATTCACCATTCAGCACAGTATCTTCTTTCTCAAGGCGATTGATTGCTTTGCCTCTGCAAATTATCGACCACATCCCACTAACAGCACGCGGAGGTAACAGAGAACTGGCTTTACTTCAGGCAGAAACCAGATGGATTTTTTATTTGGACACAGTGCAGCCCAAGGGGCTAAATGAATTACTCCCATTAGGATGTTTTGCTCTAGATCCTTGGATTAAACAACTATCTGGACTTATTCCAGGGGTGTATCTAGTATTATCTTGTTTCAGGTTAGGGTAACCTATCCTTTAAATATTCAGGTGATTTCTTTCTCATATTGATAGGGACTAATCTACACTGAGATTTTAATGCGAGCCTTGCTTTCTCAGCCTTCAGATTAAGTTCTTTCGTTGTTTCGTGTAATTTTCCCTGACGAAAGACCGCACCAGGAGTGAAATGTTGGAATTCATAAAAGGAATTTGATCAGAACTGTCAATAAAGTCTTACATTTCTCATATACTTTAAAATAGTGCGTTTGAGTTATGAAAATGCCAGCATCCCATTGTTTATCCAAATAATAAATGGACACATAGGAAAGAAAAAATTACTGTACAGAATACAGAAGCCTTTTATTACCAAATTCCTTCAATGAGATTTATTGTAAAAGTTAAAATGGCTTTACATGCTTCTCCAAGCTCCATATATTACGAAGGTAAGCTCTGTTTCTGTCACATTTCACTAAACTACCTTTATGTAATACCCATTTATGTCAGTGTACCATGACGGATGAACCGTGATGCACATCATTATTGCTTTTATATTGCATGATGCCATTATCTGGACCCACTTAACAGGTCCAAGGGCAAAGTGACAACAGAAATTCAACATATGTAAGCGGCCAGTAATGTAGAAACATAAACTTGTCTTTACAGAGTTGCAATGTTCCCTAAAATAGCATAAAAACAAAGATAGATAGATAGATAGATAGATAGATAGATAGATAGATAGATAGATAGATAGATAATGAAATCAACCTATTTTAAATTTTTAGGAGCAAATTAATATCAGGAGAATTTTTTTAACTGACATAGGAGAAGGGCAATCTGTACCTCTTGTCAGCTTCATATTGAATTAATAGTATCCTTCTCCCAGGATAAAAATTTGTGAACTTTCCCCTGGTTATTTTAGTAAAAATCCCCTTCCCCTCTCTCTTCCTACTTTTTTTTATGTTTTCATGGCAGTCTCACATTATGTCACTGTAGGCCGCCAAACTGCACTCAAAGGAAGAATGGAACATTACATGAAGTAACACCATACACTAGTTTTGTGTAAAGGCTTTCTTTTTAATGTAAGGAACACATCTATGCAGACATCTATAAGATATTCCTATTTCTCACTGAGAAATCTAATGGGGTTTATTTACAAACTTCATTTTCATGTGATAATGCCCATTTTCAAAAGATTAATATTTTAATATTTACAAACCATGGATCGCCATGGAAAATAGTAGTTTCCATGACGATCCATTTAAACATCGGGGGCAGCCTATTTATGTTGGAGCGGAGTTTTGCACTTCTCTCCCCGCTTAA
>WWET01004298.1:1613-13119 GCA_011038615.1 Limnodynastes dumerilii
AGCGTATCTTGACAAAATACGTCCGTTCAAGGGGTGTGCCAAGGGGAGTGTAGCGAATTTACGCGCACGAAAATACACTCCGCGAATAAACGTATGGCAAACGTAGTTCTGGATCTACCCCAATGAGTAATACAGTATAGGCAAACAAAATCACAGGATGGAGAGCATCAAAATTCAGCCAAAGCCTGCAAAATGAATAAGCAAGTTCAGAGTGTGGGCATTATAAACCTGAACGGTTCATTCATAGGAAACAAGTGTATAACAAAACATCAAATAAATGATTGCAAAACAAAGTTCAGAGATACTCATCACTCAGTAGAAAGAAAGTGCTGGAGCAGGGTCATAAGCACAGCCGTCACCCGACAGCTGTTTCGGTGATAGACACCTTCATCACGGGTTGCAGAGGGCTGGAAAGCTGAATCATTACCTGCTGCCACACGTGAGACCTTTAAATACACCCAGACATAAACACAAGACATGTGACATGAAAAAATGCACCAAGAGTTCGCAGAGAACAGCGTGCCTGTTGTCATGGAGACACAGTAAACTTCTGTCGGAACTAAAGCAATAATAAGAGCGCGGCCAGGGCTGGTCCAATGGTCGCTCGTTAAAACTGTAGTCATAGAGACCAAGAAAGCATCCGGAAGTACCAATGGGATGACGTTATGTGGGTAAAACTAATTGGTTGCTACTGTAAACACAGTGAAGAGAAGCAGACACCGCGATCAGGACTAATCAAATGATCGCAGTGTCAGCACAATATTAGAAAAACAAAAAATGGGTCCCAGGGAATACTTCCACTATGGAAACACTACGGTCGGAGCTAATCAGATGACCGTGCTGACATTATAATGGTACAGAATATTCGCTGTTAAGAACTAACGCTATGGAAACACTGCGGTCGGAGCTAATCAAATGACCGCGCTAACATTAGAATAGTACAGAATATTAACTGTTAGTAACTTACGCTATGGAAACACTGCGGTCGGAGCTAATCAGATGACCGCCCATACATGATGATGGTAAAGAATATTCGCTGTTTCTCAGGTTCCGTTATATATATGTATATATATATATATGTATCACTCTGCTGCTGTACTTTGCCGATGCTACTCCCCTGAGGACGGTGCGGTCTTTGCACCGAAAGAGCTGTCGGGCCATGCTAAGTATTGTTTCCATTTTTGCCCTCCGCTGGCACCTTTGAGCTTTTGCAAGATTTCAAGTGTACCCTACACTGTTTAGCCCTATGGTGGCGCCTATGTTTTTTGGTTATTTACCTTTGGCATACCTCTGTTTGATACCTCTCTGCTCTGGCCTGTGGAACATTTTAGCTCAACAGCATCAGCCCGCTTTTGTACAGCTTATACAGCCTATACCGTTTTTATTTATACCCTGCCTTTGACACCTGTTATATACCTGCCTGTATACGATATGCTTGGATTTCTCACCTATAAATTATTTGCTATTTGCATCATCCATGACTATGATTTTTTGTTTATAATTGGAGTGCTGGACACCTGGGTATCCTATTGCCCTTTTCTCTATATCCTCTCCTTCTCTCTCTCACTCTCTCTCTGCCCTTTTCTCTATACATTTGCCTTTGTCCTGGCACCCTTCACTAAGTGACTCTTATCTACCACTGATTTTTGTGTGTTCGGCCCTTATCACTCAGGAGTGATTTTGTTCTATATATATATATATATACACACATATACACACACAGTACACACCAGATACATATATACTCACACATACTACACACTAGATAAACACACACACACACACACACTTATGTACCTGTTCATCCTGGAGAGCCTATAGTGAGTAGCCCCGCATAGACAGGAAGAGGTTATCTTACAGTTGCCAGGGGGCGGTTCCATGCCTCAAAGAAACAGGCAGTCAATCTTGAGGCTGCATCCTCCCCACTCAGCAACAGGCAGCCTCGTGATTGGCTGTTGCTCTGCAGCAACGGCTAGCACCACCACCTGGAAACTGTGAGCTGAGCTTTGAATCCATTCCCTGTCTCTCGGCTGCCGATAATGGAGCAGCTGCAGCTCCTGTGTCTCTCATTGGCTTCATTCTGATCCTGTACTGCGGAGGACAGGAGGCCTCTCACGGGGAGTGGGTATACTGAGAGGCCTCTGCAGTACAGGACCTGCGCTGGGCCAATGATGGGACACAGCAGCTGCTGCTGATTTTACCGTCATAAAAAAAAAACGACGTGCTGATGAGGCGGCCTCAGGAGGGTACCGGCCTTCCGGGAAACTTCCCGGTAAGGCCTATTGCCAATCCGCCGCTGACAGCATGGCTGGGGATCCTAAAAACACAGCATAGGAACAATGTTGGACTGAATATCCCTAGATTTTCTAAGTTTAATTATTTAAGCTAGAGCAAGTGCAAAAGCATGAAGGGGATGTCTAAGGGGAATGTAAATATATGGATGGTATTGTTAAATATTACAGTAACAATATACTATATACTCATTGATATCAGGGCCCTCCTGTGGAAGCACCCCTACCATTAATTTTAGGGTCAATTCATTTGCAATTTACAAAAAAAGGAGTTCTTGCTAAATAATTGTGTACAACTTTATCTACTTTGATCGGCTCAACCATCTTTCCCTTTCCTTCCCTCTCTTACCTATGGCCTTCCCTAGCACTTATTTAAATAAAATCTTGAAGACCCTTTGGATATTAATCACTGATAAACCAGGGCAATGGTGGTTGTCACTTTTTATTTCAGTAAATACATTTTTACATTACGCTTCAGGTCTGCTCCTGCATTTTACCACATGTAGAATGTGCAAGCAGTGTACGTCCTATCCAAAGTTCCATGTTTCCACAGAAACACACAACTCTTTATACAACATAGGGAGAGAGGGTAGACTTCTCATCAATGCAATCAAGAGCCACATGGGCAAAGGTTCTGGCCTATACAGCTGCAGCCCCTGCCATTTTGCTATGCATTTAAATGGGTTTTTTAATGCTTGCATTTTCAGCATTTAAAAATCCATTTAAGTGATTATTTCATGGACATTAATGCCAGAGCATAGTAGTGGTATTCCATTGCTATTTTGGCAATCAAATTAATTAAAGTAAAAATATTTTAATGTTTATTTCACTTACAGATTTTATTTAAAAAAATATGTTTCTAACATGAACTTCAGCTGTTTTCAACAATAATTTTTATTTTCTCTTTTAAAATGACCTGCGCTTATTACTTACACCATCCCTCTTTACTCATTTAAATATTGTGGAACTCCTTGTACGACTAGCAAAGAGCAGACTGATGCAGACACAAGCGGATGAGCAGCAGTGCGTCCATATTTCTGTGTTCACTTCTGTTCTGAGCATGCACAATGCAAATTCCAGCATCTGTAAAACAAGTGGAAGATCCACTCTTAAACAGACCCTTTCTGTATGTATTTATTCAATTTTTCTTCACGGTCCTACAGGTGATAGTGGGTCCTAGAGTAAGGGTAAGGTGGCACTTGTGGTCCGAAATATTGAATTAAAAAATAAATGGATATTTCAGCACAAAATATTAAATATATATTCTGAGAAATATATTAAAAACCAAGCACACTCTTCACTGCCCTTACCTCATAAGGCAGACCTGACATCCCAATTGATTAATTCAAGTAAAAGGACCTTAATTAGTATTGTTTGAAGCAAGTGATCACAGTGCAATCTGTGGTTTGAAGCCTTATTGATTTGTTTATAAACTGAGTATTTTGAGTGACAGAGACATTCTACCAGAATGCATAACTCACACTATGATCAAACAAAGGCAGTGCCTACACATATTCTTAGAAATAAATAGTATTTATAGTTTGCATTTTTTAAGTGATCCTTGCATCATTAATATTTTTAACACTGTTATATATTCTCTTGCCATACGTCACGCTTCTTGTGTGTTTACATTAATGGCATATAGCACTACTAGAGGTCACCTGGCTGCACTTTAGTGATAACTGAAAGAGATAATTATGAGCTTCAGGCTGAACTTCAAGCAGTTAATCTTTAAACAAAAAAGCAGCTAGTTTTTAAACCGTGACATTTATTGTGCAGTTGTCAATCTTTTACTTCTTTACTGTTAGAGTGAACATAAGATTCAGAGTAATGCATGTTGTGTAGCCAAGAGGAATGAACTAAAGAATTCACCTAGAAGACTTTGATAGAATATAATGTACCCAAGTACCACATTGTGTGCCATCTGTTCTACAGTACATTAAATGAACACTATTTAAGTTTGAATACCTTCACTTCTGGGATCTAAGCAATTTACTGATACATCTGAAATTATATACAAAAAATATGAATGTTGTGTTAGTTTTAACAAATTATCACACTGTATCTGCCAATTGATAATTTTTTCAATAATATTTGATAAAAAAATAAAAATAAATAGTATATGATTAACAAAAAATTACAATTTGGTCATATATGAAAATTGTTATAGGTACAAAAACGTTACCTATAGCAACCAGTCTACTAGAATAAACAAACAGAAAAAAAGATAAAAAGTAGGCTAATAGATTCATTGTCTTTTTATGTTCTGGGAAGAAAGAGCCTTTTAAGAAGCTCTGTTGTGCTAGTACCAGTTGTGTCATGTGTTACAGTAATTGTGTGTTTTCTCATTTGTGCCATTATTGTTTGAGGACATGAATATTTTACAGACCAATGATGGGTGCCTCATAGCTTCTAGAGGCAAGAATAGCAGAGTTTGTGTAAATGAATAGCTGTATAAAATGAAAACAAACAAAGATAATCGGTATGACAGCCCAGGGACTGATTTTGTTGGGGCTGTGCTTTTGAAATGTGAAGCTGGAGTAGTTTGCTGAGAGAATTTAATCAGGCACACCGCATTTCTGCCATTATTCCCTTTGAGAGTCTAATAATTTAATGTCTTATTGATTCATCGTTCTTAGCTTATTTATAACTCAATTTAAAATCCTGCACTGTGGCAATTTTATCTCCTCGCCCCATTACGGGAGGAATTCATTTTGGTTTTGAGGTTGAATTCTACAATAGAATGACACAAATGCAGAGAAGATGCAAGTAAGGATAGAGGGATATATGGAAGCATTTACTGTCTAGCCTTTTTAAGCAGATAAATTATGACATTGAAGCAATAAGAAATGAAAAGCCATCAGGAGTGATGTAGTCTTTATTTTATGCTAGAACTTTCCTTATTTCCATTAGTATTTTTTTCCTGCTAAACTTCATTTGTCACAGATCATTTTTCAGGATAATAGTATCACACTGTTTGAAAGGAAAGAAGATATTGATAGCCTTGGAGAATTAATTTTAATGTTTCTCCATGGCCAGACTGAATACAAGCAGATGCAGCATGGGAATGCCAGCGATTGTCTGGCAATGAGTGTGGCCTTTGTCAATAAATGAAGATGTGTTTTCTTTCTGCACGGCTGGAAAATATGGGTACCCTTCCCCTGTGATGTTTGTTTATACTGTGCATTGAAAATATAAGCATTGTTATGCAAGTATGAGCAGTTTGTGTAAGCATTTTCTATTATTAGGAACGTGGTTTAATGGAGACCTTTCCCACATTTTTTTGTATAGCTTTAGCACTCCCTTTGTCTGCTAAATATCTCAGTTCATACATTTTACTATGATAGTATTACATTTTACAACATCTTCTCTGAAATACATTGCGTCAAGATATTATAAGCTCTCATCACTTACTCAGGGAAAGGGAGCAGTCGGGAGCGTTAGCATGCAATTATTGCTTCCAAATTGAACTCAAGCAATAACATTGTTGCTAACACATTGCACTCTTGAAAGAGATCTTGTGAAATAGACATTTACATAGAAAGACATGGTATTATTTTGCTATTCATACAATATGCCATTCACATTGCAGAGTAAAGTATAACATCCTCAAGAAGAGATTTCAGTAACCTCTTCACTGGATTTATTATTTCAACCTCTTAGAAAGAGAATGCATTCTCACTTTCTATAGTTAATCTCCAGAAATGAGCTGCATTCATACCTAGATAAGTGACTGGAAGTGTATAATATTGCTTACTAGCTGCTGGAAATAAGTGCATTTAGAATAGAGATATAAAGTGGATAGATCTCAGGTACTTTAGTTGCTATGTATTGACTGTGGTCATAGCCCAGATCATAAATGGAAATGTCACGAGACATGTCCCTAAATCTTGATATTTATTTTATTTTATTTTATTTAATACACCTGCTATATAGCATTGTTAGAAAACAGAGAATTGGTCGTATGTTTTTAGAACCAAGCAGCTTAGTTAATCAATATTAACCACCATTCTTAGAAAATTTATTTTACAACATCACAACATGTGATGTGTTAAACTGTCTGACAAATGTAAGAACAATAAGATAGTGTGAAAAAACCATTCCTCTCTCTTATGCCTCAAGATTACTGAATTTATACTATATCATCCTGGTCATAATAGTGCCACAGCAGATCATAATCCAGCTCTGATCCTCACATACAATAGCATGAAGTCTTCTGGGCAACAGAGGTTTGTGCACAAAGCCTCCTGACACATTGGAGGTAAAAATAACTGAAAGTATTATGTGATTACCAGAAGGCTAAACTTGGAACTGCTTGGGAGCAATAACTGGTCTCTTTCAGGGAAATGTTATAGACTTTCAGCATTAGTCAATTAGTGCCAGAAGCAGTGGGCAAACAGTAATTAAAAAAGTAACACAATAGTAATAAATACAGGCCTGTATTAAATGGTGTGAAAATTACAACTATTAATTGCCCTTGGACTTATAACATTGCCCTTGAATTTTATTATATTGTGAGTTTTAACTTCTGTTTGGAGCAATTAAAATCTAGCATTCTATTATATTTCATTCACAGCAATCATTGATTACACCCCATTCCATTAAGATAACAGAAGAGGAATAAGAACGTCAGGCTGCCTGTCCCCTGCAGCAATCAGTTAAGGGTTAAGATTAGTATAGGGGGGATGAGGTAGCCAATCAGGATAGGTCTGGGGTTGGGCTCTTTGGAGAGGAAGGGGGGGTAGGGTTATATATAGGGGGTTTTAGAAGTTTCCAGACTCTTCTTGCTGCAGCTTTTCGTTGGTGGCTAACTATAGAAATTGTTGATACCTGTAGTCCTTTGTCTGTCTTTCTGTCTTTCTATTCCCTGCTCCTTCTGCTTTCCTTCATTACTCTCTGTCTCTGTGTCCCTATTCTTTGCTTGCATTCTTCATTTCACTTTCAATTCCTCATTCATTGTGTTCCCCATTTCACCCTGTTAATAGTACAACATTACTGTTTCTCCACCTTTAAGTGTGTGTCTCTGTGCCTTCCTCCTTTTCCCTGTACTTACCACCACTGGAGAGACCAGCCAGGGCGCGCGTGGTTCCCCGGCGTCTTCTGGATGCGGTTGCATCCTCGAACTGCCAGGGCGCGCAGGCACGATACAGCGCCCTGCGGTCCTATGGCCTGGCGGCAGAGGAGCTAAGAGCACTGCTGGCCGGGTGCCGGAGGCAAGAGGAGTTACGCGGTCGCCGGCAAACACGTGGGCGAACTGCCAGTGCCCGCAGCGTGAGTTTCCCTGGCAGGGGCGGGGCCAAACAGGTACAGGGCCCTGAAGGGGGCCAGGCAGACTGCAATTAGAAAAAAAAAACCTTCTATAAAACCCACTGAGGCCACCAATGTAGTTCAGTTTGTAGCTGCAGGGAGAGAGCAGGGTGCTCACAGAGGAGGGATATCCAGCAGCCATACTGCTAGGCAAAAGGGAGCGGCACATAGGACAGTGTCTGGTGGAGAGGCAGGAGGTGGTGGAAAGTAAGAGGAGGTCAAAGAGTGTGAGACAGGTTAGCCCTGCATCATCAGCATCATTGGAATGTATTACACTACCAAGGGCCCCTCCCCTTTATTGTTTGATGAAGATAACATGGCTTTAAGTGATTTGTCCTATGGCTCTTTAATTTCTCAAAGGGATAGTGCCCCATCCAGTCCACATGCCATATATGTTACCCAGCCCAGTGGATCTTCAAGAGCCAATCGCCAGTCTAACTCTGTCCAACCGATGGCGCAGTGGGCCTTCCTTCCAGTGATGCTACAAGGGCCTAACTGGCCTACCATGGTCTCAGGCATGCAGGTGGGAGGTGTGATTGCAATTGCATATCAGTTTACTTTAGTTCCGGTGCCTATGTCAGGTACGCCTATAGGGGGTAGCCAGCAGGGTAAACAGCGCCGGCAGTGGGACAGAAGGGCATCTGCGAGGAAAGCTGATAGGAGAAAAGTTTGAATGCTGGGAATACTGATGCTTTGTGCCTTTCAGTGCTCATAAGGGAGATGGTGATGGATTTCAGGAACGGTCAGAGGGTGGTCAGTGGCGCTTTCAGCTCTGCAGGATGCCGCACGTTCCAGTAGCTGTGATGCTGCAGGTGAGTCCAATGTAGGGGATACGTTTGATTCATCAGCAGGGTTGGTTAGCTCCAGTATCTCTGATTCCCAAATAAGGCCCAGCAAAATAATGAAGCTCTTAAAATAAGACATGGGACGGAAAGTTAAGAGGGCTAAAGTTGGTAAGAAAAGTGGGGCAGTTAAGGAGAGGAGACCACGTAAGGGATAAGGCCACCTCCAGTGTTAGTGGAAAATACAGTAATTCTGTGGGACATTAGAAAGTCTTCACAAGAAAGGATTAATAGAGGACACTATGTAGAAATGTTCCTTATCACTCACAAGGGGAGAAAGCTTTGACAGCGGTGAAGGCTAAGGATGGAATAGCGGAAGATGTCTATAAGACTTTTATAAATTGGATGGAGGTTTCTGTGTTTTTGCGGCCTGCTATACGCAGCGAAAGCTGGATGAGCACATTCATTTATTGAAGTACTTATATTCGATTCAGGAGAAGCACACACCTTTAGAGCCCCTACGTCCAGCCCCTGGGCCCCTTTTCCAGTGAAAAGAGGGCCTCTCCAGGGCGCCTATCAAAATTGAAGAATGGTTGTGGATTTATCCCAATCGTGAGGATGCAGAACTTTTAAGCTTGTGTCTTAGAGAGGACTTCAAGTTGCCCATTAAGGGTGTAGTAAGTAGGGACTGCCCGAAGAACCTTAAGTCGGCCAGGCAGTTTCCCTAAGTAGTTTTGAATAAGGTTATGGAAGAGGTTCTGTTGGGTCGTGTTTCAGGGCCCCATTCCAGAATTGGCGTAGTTTCAAAGAAGGTTATAGGTAAATTTAGGATGATCCAGCATCTGTCTTATCCAGAAGGGCACTCTGTAAATTATGCTTTGAATCCTGCTGCATGTTCTCTGTAGTACCAGTCTTTTCAAGCAGCAGTGGCTATGGTAAGAGCTAATGGTCCAGGGGCTCTTCTGGCTAAGTTAGATGTGGAATCCGCATTTAGATTACTTCCCCATCATCCAGAATCATTTAAGTTTATGGGTTTTAAGCTACTGCAAGGTTTCTTTATCGACAGATGCTTACCAATGTGGTGTGCAATTTCCTGCACGCTTTTCGAGAAGTTTAGCACTTTTCTACACTGGTGTGTGTGGGTAGGTGCTAATCATGAGTTTATATCGCATTACTTGAACGACTTTTTGTTTATTGGCCCGGCGGAGTCTAACGTTTGTGCGGATGTTTTGTTCTCGGCTCGATCCCTTTTTTGGCACTTTGGCATTCCCCTGACAAGGCAGAGGGACCATCCACATGTTTGTCATATCTGGGAATTAAGATTGATACGTTGGAGGGTTCCTGCCAGCTTCCAGAAGACAAGGTGTCCAAGTTCATGTCTGAGCTGGGTAACCTTTTGGTCTTAAAGACCGCATATACTCAATCTACGTAACGAAACAATACGTAGATTACGTAAAATAGTTACTACACATGCATAGTAGCTATTATCAGTAAATTAAGAACGTATGTCCAATACGTCCGTTGGTGTGATTCCGGCCCATCATTTGTCTCTTGTGGACTTTACTGTGTATCTAAATACTGCTTAGGGAATATTCAACTACTCTTTAAAGTGTTTGAGGGTAGCAGTGATCCAGCAAATTCCTATTTGATTATATTCTGCTGTCACAGAGATTTTGATTCTTAACATTACCACAGTGGTAGGTGCACAAAATGATTTTCCACTGATCTTGTGCCAGGACCGAGACCAGTGCAATAGAAGAGAACAAAGTTCACTGGTAGAGATGAACTAGTATCGCTTGTTCATTGGGCTGGTTCCTGACCTACGCGCGCCTTACGGGCACGTAAGGTCATTACGGGCAATTGCGTAGTGTGGAGTGCATGCCCCCTGCACTCCCTGCTCAAGGTAGTAAAATCAGGACACTTACTTGTCCAGATTCCTACCTTAAAATTTACGACAATCTGCTGCCTTATTGCCGCAGACGTAGTCGTAACGGGCCGTCTCCCGCCCCAGAACCCTAATTTACATGGCTATGTCCGCCTCAATGGTGGAGATATGACCAACGTAAATTGGGGTTGCAGCCCCTTTATTGTAATCACTGGCGTACGTAACGTTACGTAATGTTACGTATGGCACCCGGTACAAAATTGTAAAAATGTTGTGCGCATGCATTTGCTTTTGCCCTTTGGTGTGCACTGTTTCTCTAATCACAGGAGTATGTGACTGTAACTCCATTGGTGGTTTTTGTTAACAAGTCTTTATTGCACATTGTACTCAGTTCTGTTAATGGACAGTTTAAGACAGTGTGAAAGTTGTACCATACTTTGTCCATTGCTTAATTAAGGACTTCCAATACTCCATACTATACTGATATTTATTTATATATTTTTTTTATACTTCTACATATTAGCTTTGAAAGTTCTTGTTTCAAAATGCTCTGTACTGGCAAATTAATATTTTACTGCACTTAGATGGTACAATGTTTAGTATTAATGCAGACATCTAGAGGCTAATTCAGAGTTTGGGAGTAACAGCAAAGCAGGTGCAAGTGTATAGCTCAGCTAAACCATTCTGCAATATAATCGAAGTTAATTAATGAAAAAAAAATTTGCATGCAGGGAAAATACTTTTATTTTGCACATATAACCCAAATACTGCAAAACGTTATATTTAATCTATAAATTAGATTTGAACTAAGAAAATTCACCTCTCCATTCTAATCCTGCTTAAACAATGTAAATTTGCCTCCCCTTGCAGTTCAACATTGCCCAGCTCTTCAGCTCTGAATCAGCCCCTTAGTCCAATAAATAACACTCTAAACTCTATGGGCTGGATCCAGACTTAAGAAGGAGCTTGAAATTAAGGACCTGATTCACACTTAAGAAGCTGCGGCTTCTTAAGTGCGCATCTGAACAAAATTACCTACTGCGCATGCGTAGTAGGTAATTTATGCTATCTACATAGCCGATAGGCACGTAGATAGCGTAGGTGTTGTCTTTACAGACCGCACACAGTGTGTCCCATAAAAAGAGGTGGAGTAATGCCGCCTCTGGGCGTTATTAGTAAGAAGTGGGGGGGGGGTGATTTAGATTAGCTGGGGAGGGCGGGTGGGAGGCGGAGAGGGGCAA
>WWET01004298.1:21929-40203 GCA_011038615.1 Limnodynastes dumerilii
GGGGGGGTACACAGGGAACAGACAGCAGCCGTGAGGATAACTTGATAAACCTGAGCAGAGCTGCCTGAGGGCCACTTTTGTCACCTGGGACTAGCTACTACAGTAACAGCTGCATACAAAATAAATATTAAATAAAAACAAAAAAAACACACAAAAACACACAAAAAAACCCTTGCTTTGGCTGCACTCCTATTGCCCTGCATCTGCAAGTTGGGGTCTTTAACTTTTACTGTGGACTCCACAGCTCCTGCTCAATCATAGATCTGTAATCCCCAAACGTTAATTGCAAAAGTCACATCTCCTTACTCTAAGAACTCACCTTTGATCAGGGTATACTTCCTATAACCACGTGGACACTGTCCTTACATAAAATACTCACCTTCCGTTCAACTTGACTTCTGTTTCAATGGTGGATCGCATTCCTTTTGCTTTGCACATGCAGGCGTGGTCTGTTACTCTTATTGTGGACTCTACAATCCCTGATTAACCACAGATCTATAACCCCCAAACTTTAAAAGCAAAAGTCACATCTTCTTAATCTAAAAAATCACCTTTGAACAGGGTATACTTCCTAAAACCACGTGGACATTGTCTTTGCATAAAGTTTTCACTTCCTGTCCAACTGGACCTCTCTTTCATCTGTGGGTCGCACGCCTATTGTTCTGTACCTTTATCCATTCCTTTGGATATCAGGTCTCAGATAACCTCCGGATACAGAGGACTTTCGGCTACTACTCACGTTTCTGAAGCGCATCTCTGACAGAACACCCACAGACTGTGAAGTATACATCTCTTATCTATACCAAGTTTTTACATTGACTCTGTGTATTACTTATATGTTGAATCCACTATGAGTTGCTCTTGCATTGAAAAGATATTTACCTCTGTATTTAGCTGAGATATCTGTTGTCATTTGATTTCTACTAATTGCATTTTGTGCTTGAAATAGCAGGTGGGGTGGTAGATTGCCTTTGGGCTTTTTGTTCCTTGTCTGTGTTTTTGTTTTTTCCCCCCCTTTTTTTTTCTCTCTCCCTTTTTATCTCTTTATATCCTCTTAGTAGGATAGTGAATTGTTAAAGCATAAAGTATCTATATTCACCAACTTGTCATATGGTTTGAACTAACTTAATACTATGTAGTCGTACATTGCCCTAGGGGCTGTAGTGTGGGGCTGACTGACTGCAAATTCTGCATACTTTTACTCAGTTGATACTCTACGAATATTCTCTTAGTTCTCCTATTGTCTATTGTCATGGACAGATTCTTGGATAGACTCACAGTCTCCTCCAAAATCACTCCATCACAAAATACCAGGATGGGTAAACATCGCCCCCCTCCAACAAACAAACCCCTCCCTCACCTCCCTTGTATGACAACTCACAAGATAATCCCCCTCAGGAAGCCCAAGGGGCTGTCCTTCCTACGACAGAGAATACCACCATGGAAATATCCAAGTTAATCATGCCTCAGCTAGATAAAAAATGTGAGGATGTTCAGGCCAGACTAGACACTAGGCAAAAATAAATACAAACACCTCACGCCTGTCGGCCGTAGAGAAAAGAGTGAGTGACACAGAAGACAGTGTTACCTCCCTGCAGGCCTCGATCCAATCACAGACTATTCAAGCTCTAACCAATAAGATCAATGATCTGGAAAACTGCCAAACTTGCAGTTTGTGGGCATTCCAGAGTCAGTAAAAGACCCTAATCTATCAACATATCTCGGTACATTAATCACGCAGGCTCTAGGCATTTTTGACCCTACAGCAATACCCCCGATAGAACGTGCCCACCGCCTGGGACCAGATAGACCCAATCAGCCTAACAGCTCTAGGCCAGTCATAGCACTGTTCTTAGATTTCCGCGCCAAGGAAAAAATATTAGCTGCTTATAGGCAGAAACAAGATCTACAGATAGGAGGAAAAACAATATTGGTGTTCCAAGACTTTTCTGTTGAGGTGTCCCAAAAGCACAAGGCATTTTCCGAGGTTTTCCACTTGCTCTATTCCCAGAAAACACGCTTTGCTTTACTTTACCCAGTGAAGCTAAGAGTCATTGAAAATGGGCAACCTGTCTTCTTCACTGATCCCATACAGGCACGCAACCATTTTCTGGCGCCGAATTAACTAGGCCTGAGAATTAACTATGGTGACTTTGGGAATATTGTTTTTTCTTTTTTCACTCTGGATTGAACTAGATAACTGCTAGAACTGAGAGTATACACTTAGTTGACTTTGTAGCCCCCCCTCAACCTCGTTCTTTAGGATGCCTGGTGGATCTTTACTTCTCTCCGTCGGCCACTGTCTTACTGCTTTCAATTATTGATGTGTCCCTTATTACCATAGGGGACCCGTCATGGTTTCAATGTTTTTTTTGTGTTTAAAAAAATATAAAATAGTTTTACTGACATTGCTTTTGATCTTAAGACTGTTGATAGAACTTTCTGCTAATACTAACAATGTTTTTCATTCTTTCTCTATAATCTGGTGTGGAGAGGAGAGCCGCACGCTGTGCTGCACTGCCAATGATATGCCATCCTTTGAATTGTGTGAGAGAACCCCTGACCAGTGTCCACTAGTACAATCAAGATTCCTATCTGAGGTAGGATGACTGCTCAATCACTTTCACATAACACACCAAACTCACATGCCTCTCTGTCTCTTAGGTTGATCTCCTGGAATGTGGATGGACTGAATAGCCCATTTAAGCACAGAAAACTTTGGATGGCCTTAGGAAACTCCACCCAGATGTATTCATGAGACCTATTGGAGGGAGGGGGGGGGGGGGAGTCCCGCCGTGGAGGGAGGGGGAGGGCTCTACGCTGAGGGCACAATGGGTGGCTGAATGCCGCTCCGCAGTTGTTGTAATTGGAGAACTTAGTACCTTTGGTAAAGAAACATTTTGGTTCCTAATAAAGATTTCCAACTGAACAAGGTATAAGCGATATAAATTAATCGTGCTTTGCAGCAGCATAAATCAGGTTTAGCTATATAAAGTGTATACAAATACTGTATATCAGAGTGGTAACAAGCAATCAATCCGCCATGTACTAATAGATGTTGGCAATTAGAAAGATATCTCAGTATGCATCAAAACCAAATACTATACATGAATACCTGTACATAGTAATGCATACCAGTGCGTAGCGGCCGTGCTCCTTAAACATTATCAAGATTTTTGAGCAAGTTCCAGGAGGTAAATTCAAATGGTTTCATAATATGCTCACGTTGGTCTTCAGGAAGATACTCTAGATACACACCTCACTTTTTGTGGAATGCCTCTACCCCCTTAGCGATGTCAGGATATGTAGCCCTTCTGTCTAGATAAATTAACTCTAATAACTTATCTTTTATGTTATGGACAAAAGGTGGTGAAGCTTTAATCCAATTGGACAATATGGTCGCCTTAGTGACTGTAACGATAACAGACAGGAGGGGCAGATCTTGCTTCAGTGCAGGGAACAGCTCCACCCTCTCCACAAAATCGGCCCACATTGGCGAGAGAAAGTTTTTAGTAACCTGAAAGATAGTGTTAATAAATCCAATAACTTTGTCCCAGAATTTTCTAATTTTTCCACACTCCCAAAAGTTATGGATGAAAGTTGCCCTGGTACAATGACACTTGGGACAATAACCTGATTCCTCAGGAGTCATATGGCTCCTTTGTGCCTGCGAGATATAAACTCTATGTAGGGTCTTAAAGTGAGTTTCTTGTAACGAGGAAGAGGTTAGAGCCCTTAAAGTTCTGTCATAGTGCTTCAATGGGTCCTCTGGGAATTTTAAGGTGGGGACATCTTTTCCCCAAGATGTTAAGGTGCGCTTCCACAATTTAGCGGGGTCTAGGTGCGAGATTACTTCCGTGACATGGCGGATACGAAAAGTATGATTTTCTAAATATGAGATCATCTCATCAATTGGGCTTATAGATTTGGCAGGGGCATCTTTCATCTGCAGAGCAAAATGTCTAGCCTGGAGATACATGTAAAATTGAGTGTTTACTACATAAAATTTTTCTTTGAGCTGTGTAAAAGAAAACACTCCACCCCCTGGATCAAAAACATTGCATATTGCCTTAATACCCCTGACAAACCAATCCTTGAAATTGTAATTCTGAATACCGGGTTCAAAAAGTGGGTTTCCCCAAAGGGTATGATACATAGAGACAGAGGGGTCACTTTTCACAGATTTATGTGCTGAAATCCATGCTCTATATGTATCCTGTATGAAAATGTTACTTTTAAGAGAGTCAGAAATATTTTTTGTAGGCTGAAATAAGAGCGTACCTAATGCCAGCGGAGACACCATTGATTGTTCTAGCTGTAAGTTGGTAAAGTTGGACTTATCTATCAACCAATCAGAGATATATCTAAAGTGAGTGGCTTTAATGAATGTTTGGAGGTCTGACATGCCCAGATATAGGGAGCATTTGAATTAGGTATGACAATTTAGGGAAGACAACACTTTTTATCACAGCCATCCTCCCCATCAGGGACAAGGGTAGATTAAGCCAGTTTTTTAAGAGATTGGTGATTTTTGTAATACAGGTGGTATAGTTCACTTTATATAACATACTAATAGATGACGGTATTAAAACTCCCAGGTATTTCAATTCTGTATTTGTTAGTTTAAAGTATCTAGAGACTAAATCTAAGATGGGTGGGGTCCTAGAGTTAGGTAAAAGCATTGCCTCTGATTTACTAAAGTTAACTTTAAAACCAACAAAAGAGCTGAATAGTTTAATAAGCGCCAAAATAGTGGGAATAGATTTTGCAGGTTGAGAAATAAAAAGCAACATGTCATCTGCAAATATTGCTAATTTGAGCTCTTGCTTATTAATGGTTATACCAGTGGTTCCCAAACTTTCTCAGTTCGAGGCACCTTTAGGGTCTCCATATTGTTTTTGAAGGCACCCCTAAGACAAAAATAGAATAGAATAGAAAATAGAAACATTCCATGGCACCCCGGTGAGAGTGTCGCGGCACCCCAGGAAGCTTCGGCGCACAGTTTGGGAACCACTGGGTTATACCCTTAAAATCCGGTGAGTTCCACAGAGCGACCGTTAGGGGTTCCAGGGCTGCTGCAAACAGCAGTGGGGAGTGGGCACCCCTTCCTAGTACCCCGCTGAATGAAGAACCTATCAGATATAAAACCATTACATGCGACTTGAGTGTAAGGGTCAATATATAAAGCCCCCAGCAGAGAGGTGAATTCTGAGGGGAAGCCAAATTTAGCTAGGGATTCCATGAAGTGATCCCAGGTAACCAAGTCAAAAACCTTTTCGGCATCAAGTGATAGAATCAGCTCAGACCCAGGATCACAGCATGTCTCCGCCTGCTGGATTACCGAAAGTACCCTACGGATGTTAACCACCGAGTGTCTGTGCAAAATAAACCCCGTCTGGTCTGGATGGATTATACTTGGTAAAATAACCTTAAGTTGCTCTGCAATGATCTTTGTAAATAATTTATAGTCGACATCTAATAAAGATATTGGCCTATAAGAGGACAGCAACTCTGGATCCCTACTCGGTTTTGGGAGGACCTTGACAACTGCTGCGTTGAAATAAGCTGGGACGGAGTGCTGCAGGAGAATGGAGTTGAAGAAGGAGACCAAGGACTCCCCAAACTCAGGTGGCAGAATTTTGAAGAATTCCCCACTAAAGCCATCAGGACCTGGTGCCTTCTGATTTTTCAGTAACTTAATAGATTGTTGCAGTTCAGCTAATGTGATCGGGGCTATTAAGGAATCGGCTCTGGCTTGTGAAATTTGTGGCAAAGTTACATTGGTCCAGAACTCCTGCTTACTGCCGTCATCAATAGGGTCCTACGAGTACAAAGTTTGATAAAAAATGCTTAAAGGAATGAAAACAGCGCTATATCAAATTGTAAATAAAAAAGAATAATCTATGGTGGTTCCGATGAAACAGAGACAAATGGCAACCTTGTATCTAAAAGATTCAATTTTAATTAAACAATTTCATAATAAAAAATAACTGTTAAAAATAACTAAATTAATCTGCAACAGTATATAGGTTTTCCAGCAATATCAGGGTTGAATAGGAAATATCCCAATAATAGGAAGCAGTTATTCAAATGTATTATGCACTGAGGTTTTTTGGAGTCCTATGTAGACAGGTAATAGGTGAATATAATATCCTTCAATGATCGTAACTCCGTGGCAGTGGGAGAGCAGCAAGATATGGCTATAAGCAAAAATACCTCCACAAGCATCCACAAGATAATCAGCAGTATTACCCAGTCCTGGGAGATGTATCGTTGAGCTGTGTCCTTGGGTAGCTGTGAAAGTCCAGAGCCGCAACGGGAGGCCACCCCGTGTGTAGTGCAGTACTTGTAGCTGCTGCAGTCCTGTTTCCACGTGCTCTGTATGTCAACAAATGTGCAAATATGCAAATAATGCTAATAGTGCCTCTGAATCAACCCTCGATATAGATCATCCACACGTGCAGTCAGTGGCTTACGCGTTTCGTCCGGCCAGCGGACTTTTTCAAAGCAGAATCAAGTTCAAAACACAGCTGCTGACTAATTAATTAATTAGTCCAACAGAAAACATATAACACGAAGAGTATCTTTCATTTTCCATTTCAATTATATTCAGAGATATAATTTGAATGATACTCTTCTTCTATTAGGAGTCTGGTCGGAGTTGGTGATTTGTTACGAACATTAAAGGATATTATATTCACCTATTACCTATCTACATAGGACTTCAAAAAACCTCAGTGCATAATACATTTGAATAACTGCTTTCTATTATTGGAATATTTCCTATTCAACCCTGATATTGCTGGAAAACCTATCTACCGTTGCAGATTAATTTAGTTATTTTTAACAGTTATTTTTTATTATGAAATTGTTTAATTAAAATTGAATCTTTTAGATACAAGGTTGCTATTTGTCTCTGTTTCATCGGAACCACCATAGATTATTCTTTTTTATTTACAATTTGATATAGCGCTGTTTTCATTTCTTATTTGTTTCTTTGTTTAGGGAGACTAGCAAATTCTCCCATACAGCTGCTTATTCCATTAAAGCGCCAGTAGGGGATTTTTTTCCTGTTTAAAATTGCTTAAAGGTCTCCACTATATGCTTACCATAATGTCTTAAAGCACCACCACCATACCTAATAGAAGCTATAAACGTGGGCTTTTTATCTTCTTGCAGTAAGTTGGAGAGAAGTCTCCCCGACCTGTTCCCCACTTATGAAATCTGAATTTCTTTCTGTCATTACATGCTCGACTAGGTTCGTAGTATACATGATCAAATGTCCCTGCCAAAAGGTGTATATTGGCAAAACCAGTCGCATGCTTAAAGAGAGACTTGCATTACACAAATCACCCATAAAAATAGCTTTGGGAGGAAGCAAACAGGACCAACCGGTGGCCAAACACTGGCTGGCCATAAAGCATAGCTTGAAGGACTTATCTACTATGGGGATCGATCACCCCCCCCCCCTGGAATGAGGTGGAGATCGAGACCTCATCCTCCAGAGGAGGGAGAGTACTTGGATACACAGACTTGGTACTGTGGCCCCCCATGGACTAAATGAACTTCTTCACCTATCTTGCTTTCTATGAAACCCACAACTATTTCCATCACATTTGATATTAGTTGAGAATATCACTTTACTTGTATCACTTATTTAATATGGAATTAATGACCCTTTGTTCCCGACGTTGTACGCATATATATTCTTCCTAATCCTACCACACATATGTCCGTAAGGAGTGTCTTGGTACCCAAATATTCCACCATAGTGATACATACACTGACATATCTGCGGATGTATATGTATATTTATTTGGTTGAACATTTCTGGATTGTTCGTATGACTCCCCCCCTTCAGGGTGTTATACCTCAATATCCATTCAGATAATATTTTTTAGCTGGTAGATTCATCCATATATTGTTTTACACCATGAGGACCAGATCAGGGCTGCAGTAAAGGTTCCATTGTGTTCCTTCTCTACCTTGTATTATCATGCGTTCCCTTTATATGTCTGTTTTCCATTGTGGTAATCTGTATACCAAAGTCAGTAGACCTTGATATCATACTGATATCCTGTTGCTATTTTCATGCAGCACTGTATACAATTAAATTAGGATCTTTTTGCTATATTCATTCTCCGTATATGAATGTATAGACCTATGACGCCGATAGTAGCAGCTGTATTTTGGTGTTTTCGCATGTTTTCCCTGCTCGTCTTTATTTTGTTGGCAAATATCTGCATCATCTAGTAGTGTAAACAGTATATATACTTTAATGCAGTACTCCGCGAATCCGACATCTGTTTTTATATTGTTTATGCCTGTTTCCTCAGCAACCAGCTAGCAGTCCATGGTTGCCCCACCTGTGTTACCAGGACAACCTGAGACGGTTGGGGACAACCATACTTACGAGTTTATGGGCTGGCTGGCACCACGAGGCTGGGGGTAAATCTGTTTTTATTTATAAATATGAGTTAGGTTTCTGTGTAGGCTGTATTGTTTGTTTTTGTGCCCTGATGAAAATTGTACTTAACAATTGAAACGTTGGCATGGCGTTCTAAATCTTTGAAGTTAAATAAACTAAGAGACTTTTTGCTGTTTCCAAGACTCCTTGAGTGCCTTCCCTCGGATTACATACTCTTCATATTGTAATTGTTCAGCAAAGTGGATAAAACCAATACTGTAACGTGGTGGAAGATAAAATTATCCTTGAAACCTCACACCCACCCTTACGTTGGACATGCAGGACAGATTTTTTAAAAGTACGCAATTATACGCACGCACGTAGCAAGGCAACACCCACCAACACCCATGACACTCCCCTCTCACGGCCATGCAGTCGTATACTTAGGACTCCATAGAGCACCTCTAACTTTACATGTGTACATACGTGCATATATTTATGCTGTATGTGCGATTCTTTGTAACCCTGCCCTCAACGACGTCATGAGTGTTTTCTGTACACTCAGAGAAAGGCCCTACACAAATATTACAAGGTCTGGACGAGATGGTGTTAGTCCCCTTATGGTGTAACCCTGGAGGAGTGATCTGAGATATCTGAGTTTGTCCCTACAGTGGTGGGGTAAGGTGTTATTTTTGAATGCTTATGCTGATTACCTGTCCCCTTGTGTCACAAACTAATCTAGTTGGAGATGGCTTCCTTCCTCTCCCCTCTAATAAGAATCTTACCCTAGTGCAGTGCTCCGCAACCAGTGTGCCGCAGCAAGTTGCTAAGTGTGCCGCAGGCCTATCGTCCCCTGACTCGGCCCGTTATGATAAAAAAAAAATCAAAGTAGAACACGGAGCTGCTGCACAAGCGCAGCAGCTTCTGTCTTATGATCGCCGCAGGGGATTCACGTCTGGCCGTTAGAGCCAGCATGGAAATAACCAGCAGCAGCTTTAAAATTCAAAATGCCCGTCCCCCTTCCCCCTCACATGGGTAATGACAACCTGAGAGAACAGCACCGATCCTCCCTCACTTCCTTCCCTCACGGTGCTGACAGCTTAGTAAAGATTTCCCCCGTGCCCTCCCCCCTCAGCCCACCCCCAATTCTAACTTCCCCTCTGTCCCTCACACGGACTGCTGGCACAGCTCAGCGAAGAGCACAGCGTGAGTGTGTGTGTATGATGAAGGGGCACAGTGTGTGTGTATAATGAAGGGGTTACTGTTGAAGGGGACACAGTGTGTGTGCTGAAGGGGTAACAGTTGAAGGGGCACAGTGTTTGATGATGGGGCACACTGTATGATGAAGGGGCAACAGTTGAAGGGGGCACAGTGTGATAATCAAGGGGGTTGATTAAAAGTTGTAGTTAATATTAGTCATAGTTAAAAGCTAACATAGTTCATTTTAGTTATAATAAAAAAACGTTATTAGCTGCAATGTTAGATTTATCAAATAAAAACTAAAAATTAAATGTAATTGTTCTGTATGCACTTTGTAATTCCTGCTTTTTTGTATATTTTTTATTTTGGTGTGCCGCAGAATTCTGGGAAGGTCTTAGGCGTGCCAAGGGTGAAAAAAGGTTGAGGAGCACTGGCATAAGGGATGAATAGGAATATATAGAAAATAATATTAGTTCATAGAAAACATGTCAGGGTCAAGGATTCGTTCAGCCCATGTGGGGATACGGTTTGCAGGTGATGGATCCAATGTGCCTCTTGCTGTAACAACAGTTGGTCCCTGTTGCCCCCTCTCAGAGGAATCAGAACATGGTCTATCAGTTTATATCTGAGAGTAGACAGTTGGTGCTTGAAAGAGGCAAAATGCCTGGCTACTGGCTGATCCAAAGCAGCCCTGATCACGGATTGATGTAACGCCATCCTTTCCCTGACCTGGCGCGTGGTCTTACCAATATAGTTCAGTCCACATGGGCAAGTGATCATATATATCAGTGTTTCCCAACCTCAGTCCTCAGGGACCACTAACAGTGCATGTTTTCCAGGTGTCACTGCTGGAGCACAGGTGTGTTCATTACTAACTGTCACATTTTAAAAGCTCCACAGGTGCTGCTCATTATATCACTTGTGATTCTTTAAGGAAACCTAGAAAATATGGACTGTTAGTGGTCCCTGAGGACTGAGGTTGGGGAACACTGATATATATGACATATCTCGATGTGCAAGACAGGTGATGTAGAATTTTATATTTTTTCCCCGAATGTTGATGATTGAAATAAGTGCAACGCACCAAGTAATGACATGTCACACAATTAGGGCATCTGAAGCACCCCAGTTTGGTCGAGGGATTTGTGTGTTGTGTTATATCAGATCTGACTAATAAATCACGCAGGTTTTTAATTCTCTTGTAACTAAGCACGAGGGACAAATTCCTAAAACACAATAAGTCCGGATCTGATTTGACCATGGGCCAATACCGCTGTGCAGTGCGTTTGATGTTCTCACTCCTTGATGAAAAGGTATATACCAGGGGTAAACGCTGTGATAGTTCTTCACAGACTTTCTTCTTTAGGGTGCCCCCTCTGGGAATATCCCGAACTTTATCCTTGATACGTGATAAATGGTGTGCATCATACCCTCTTTCAGTGAATATATTACACATGTTTTCCAGTTGTTTGTCTCTATCAGATTTATCACTGGAGATCCTCTGGACCCGCAACAATTGAGAGTACGGGAGTCCAAATTTGAGGGGTTTAGGGTGAAAAGAGCTGGCATGCAGCATATTGTTTTTGTCATTTTTTTCTAGTAGATGCATACAGGAAACACATGGAGGTCTGGTCCTTTTTTCCCAAATCATTTATTATTATCATACATATAAACAATTACCTTGAAAATGACTAGGTTCCCTTTAATAAACATTGCTGTCTGCCTTGTGTTTTGTAAACAAAATACCAATTTATATTCTGAACTATATAATATTTATGTATGCAAGTCTTCTAGATTAAAAGTTTTGTTGGTTTTAGGAAGATGAAACGTTGGCATTAATAAAATGCAGTATAACACTTGCTAAATTTTGAATGCTCGGGGGAACTTCTCTTTCAATATATTATCATAGCATGCTAAACTTGCTGAAACAGTGACAATATTTTCTCTTTAACATTAAATATTAATCAAAGATGTAAGGTTCATTTAGATGCTTATACACATGTCTAACTATTTGTTCATCGTATTTAGTCAACAGCTGCATAATACACTGCAGAAAGGCTTCCAGCACAGAGAGTCTATGAATATTAGATTGACATTAGACTGTAGATCAGAAGGTCTAAAATGCCAATGCTTCTTATTCAGCATATTCAGCTCATTATGGTGAGGTGCAATAAAAGAAAAATTAACATAATTGCCATAGTTTGTGATTCCTTCAAATAATGAATGATTCAAAGTGAACATGTGTTATAGCAATGTTAAATGTCAGAACACTAAAAAAGTACTTTGAAATTTTTATTTCTTTCCGCATTGTGAAATGTTAGAAAATAATCACTTAGGACGAGTTCCAGAACCAATAGCAGATTTCATGCATCAATGTCCGTTGCAGAGGCTAACGTTACGGAATTTGCTATCCTAAATTCCACACCGAGGGCTGTGGATACTCCCCCATGCCCTGTGCCCTACCTTAAGTATTTTGCACACAACGCTGGCGTAGCTTATCCTTATTGTACGATTTGTACGCTTATGCCTACCCGCCATGCATATCCCGGAGTGTGAATTCTGCATGGAACCCAGCATTGGAGAGTTGTGCTGTCTGTTAGACTAACATTAAATAACATACATCCATTAGCAGTACTTAAGTTGGTCATGCACAGTGATGATGTCCAATTGATGGTTAGTTTTAACAGCCAGTGTTATGGAAAGTCATTTTTGATGTTTTTGTGTTATATCCTTTTTTGATTTGCAGACACATGCATTGCCAAATGCAAAGCATAACATATTGTGCCATCTTTAGTTATGGGCAGCACATTTTACATGTAACATATTTTATGTGCTTGTAAACTATATAGTTATTTCTTTTAATTGGTTTTCCAACTAAACATTGTGAGAGGTATCATTGAAAAGCTTTATATTTGCCAGCAAAGGAACAGAAATTGAACACCATTCGGTAAAATGTTCCCTAATGTCCTCATGCCATAACTTATAATATATCCCATTTTATTAATTGATTTTTAAAAGAAATCAATTCAGTCTTAGGCTGCCTAGGGCAATTTGGAATAATTTTTGTACTGTACACATTTTAATAGCACTGGCCGAGAGATGAACTCTAGTGACCGACACTTAACAGAATTTCTTACTTTCTTAGTGCTTAAAAAGAAATATGAATCAATACAGTTAATGCGGAGGATGCTATTTCCGTACAAGTAAAGGCAGAGATTCATGGTAAATATCACCATTTCTCAAAGTTTAAGAGGACAAGACTCTCATGGTATATACAAGTTCAGAAACTTGTATCATAATAATAAAGTAAGGGCTAAGACAATTATACAGAGATCATCATTGATTTATACTTACAAAACACAATTGATTTTCAATTAACTGTTTTTCATATATGTGAATTTTTCTTGCTTACTGCATGGTAGACTTCAGCCTTACTTTCATGTGATATGTCTGCACTCATATGCTTTGAGACACTGCAGGAGCAAAAACAGTGTGAGAGCTATAGCCAGCTAAAGACATTAAAACTTTAAAAGATAAGTATCTTCCTTTCAACGTCATCCAGAGATGACGTTAGGAGTTTCACTAAACCAGCAAAAGCAACTTACACTAGCAGGTAACGATTTTAATATGTAAAAGTAATACACCCGTTTTCATAAATTTACATGGTTAAAAAAATGCATGAAGCAGACCCTATGGTCTCATAATCATTTAATTTACTTGCCTCTCACTTTTGCCCTTCTAATCAATTTGAATGTCTCTCTGGTCCTTCTCCAATTCGCTTTCCCCAATTATTTAAATCAAAATTAACTGACACTTACTCATTGTAACTTACTTATATATAGATCTACAAGTAACACATCATTTCCTATATTTATCAAAGCCATATACATAGAATTATGAATGTATCATAATTAAGTGCCTTTTGGATTTACTAGGTACTTATATGTTTTCCATCAATTGTAGCTTAACTAAATTTAAACCATTCAGCAAAAGGTATTTAAAGATGTTTTTCTAGTTAGTTACAAAACTGATAAAATGTAGTAGCAATAGAAAAATATAATGATGATGATAATTATAATAATAATAATAATATTTAAACGTACACTTTAGTATATTGACTTAAAAGACCCTATAAGGGACATAAAATAATCCATTTATCTTTGTGTAACTTTCCATCAATATATTATTTGTCTTTACTCATAATTGTGTGTAAATAAGGTGCTGTTTGTAGTGAATATCAATATCCAAAAATCTTCCAATAGGAAGTTGTTTGAAATGTTCTTAGTAAGATCACAAAAAGAAAGATTTACAAAAATGATAGTGTGATTGGTTGCAACTGATAACACCACAACACATTTTAGAAGGTTTAGTAAATATAATGTAAGGCATATAGAAGTTGCTATATTAACCTATACACATATCTATGGAATCATGAGGCAAGCTGGTATTTTCACTAGTTACTCTTTTTACAGCCAATGACAAAGCCCTAGTTTTTGGCTAATGTATCTCTGTAAAACATAAAAAGGCATACAAATGTCATTTTTCAAAAGATAAGGTTGACATGCTGAATATTATAGGCTACATTTCTTGTTTGACAATTTATTATGATGGCAATAAATGTATAATATTATTTACAGCATCAGATGTGCAGTTGTTTCAGATTTAATATAAGATGGCATGACATAGACAGAAAATTGTATTCATGCTCAGTGGTTTCATCCACATTGTTGTCTGTACAGTATTCCTTTAATCATTCACCATAGATCCAATTTTCCCTTCCATCATTTGCAGAAATATGCTTTTTAAGACATTATGGCTCCAATCCAAAAGACTGTTGCTGCAACTATTGAGCAACTGCCAAATAAGAATATACTCAGCAGTTTGAGTAAGAGAGGTAGTTCTGAAAGCAGCACAGTTAGAACATGTCTAATTTCCCTGAGGACCGTGTATATCACCTACAGACTCTCTACTAACTTACAGCTTCTTATCATCAAGTAAAGCTTGGATCATACTTGCAAAAAGGATTTCCATAAATTTTGAGCCATCTGCCATGATAGTTTAGTCAAGTTTTTGAGATTAACCCTAATGAAATCTGCCTGAGAAATTAAATGTTGAGAAAATTATAATAAAGCTACTTTTAGTGTACATCTAAAGTATTCACTTGGAAATTTGTGGAACCATGGGGTGCAATTTGTCAATTAGTCATTTTATCTGCAAAATTAAGTGCTACCCTGCGTGTAACTGGTTCCTGTGCTATGAAATAAATCTCTGAGCTGTTAATTAATTTTGTAACATAAATATTTCATTCAGATTTTTTTTTCTGTGTTGTTATAACACTGATTTAGGGAAGCAAAATGTCAATTTTATAGGGTTAATTCAAAGCATCAACAGTTTAGTTTGGTACCTAATTAGAAGCTTTGTTAGTTATCTACTGATGCAAATAAGTCTCTCAATTCAATTGTCCACTGTTTCTCCAGCAGAATTTTTCATCATGCAGTGAACATGCATTAGTGTGGTGTATTGTATTATATCTTGTATTGTCTCATCTAAAAGTGGTTCTTTTTACTTCTTCAGGCATGTACCCAGTCAGGTTGTCTGCTAGAGCCCTTTGTGAGAAATATTCTATCCTTCCATCAAACTAGATTTATAAATAACATTTATATTACCATAATAATTAAAAAATATATTTTTAGTCCTAATATTAATAATAATTAATAATACTCAATATTATTGGGCCTGATTCAGACTTAAGAAGGAGCTTGAAAACAAGAGAGGTAAGTTACATCTGGGCAAAACCATGTTGATTTCAGGGGAAGTCAAGCTAATAGTATTCTTTGCATGCAGAGATATATCTTTGAAATGCTTATTGCACACAGATACTGATCAGCTTTACTATCACACTGTTATTTAGACTTGAGCTGGTAAACACCACCTCTCAACTCTAATGCTGTTTGCAACAGATGAAATATGACTCCCCTGCAATCAACATGGTTTAGCTTAGGTTCCTTTCATCTTCAAACTCTGAATCAGGTTTATTATTATTATTATTATTATTATTATTCTCTGTTTTTGCTTAAATATGGTCATATTATAACCAATAATATCACAGTACTCTGTATAAATAAACACCTTTATTATGGGGGGAGCCCTACAATGGGGGAAGGGGCTAAAGGACTATATTCAGACCCTGCATATGCGGGGGTCTGTTTTTATGCATCAAAGAGAGGAGTTAACACACCTGTCACCTCTACCTTAAGTTAAAGCACAAATCTGCCCCCTGACAATGGCAGATCCTTGCAGATATTTCTAAAAACACCCCTTTTGGCATATTAGCGTGGCAAACCCTGGGAGATTTTGCAGTGCAGATGGAAAACTCCGACCCATCGGATGGATCTCCATGAGGCTGGAGATCCATTTTCTTAGATATTACCTGTGTAACATCTGGTGCACGAAAGCACAGAGGAGACTTAACACAAACAGGAGTTTGTGTGCTAGGGGCAGCTGCCCAGGGTGCAAATATCAAAGTTAATATTTATGGTTAAACTGGCTTGGAATTCAGGGTCAGGGGACCAATTTTTCTTTTTGCCCATGGCGCTAAAATTTATAGTTACGGCTCTGCTTATCATTATAAAGCTTTTAAACATTTAAGGAGGGCTAAGGATCTTATTATAAAGCATATAAACACCTATTATCAGGGATAATTTGAGCACAATTAAGAAGGAAGAAAAGGCTTTGTAACTGGACAATTGGACATATACATTCTATATTTTAAAAAAAGTATTTTTCTCCTTAATTGTGCTCACATTATTCTCCCTTGAAAATAATTCACTGTATAGAGTTGGTTACAGGGAATATAGAGGTCTAGTATAGTAGTTAATGTGAACACAATTTTTTTATTAAGCATATAGAACCATGTTATACTTTATATATTCCATAATATAGCTTTTTACTCCTTAATTAATTAACATGATCAAATATAACAGGCATCTTTACTCCCCCAATAATAGTGTTCTATATAATGCAAAATCGTATTATGTGGATTTATAGAGCCATATTATGGAAAACACTCTTAGCAGAATGACGAGTAATAAACAGATTTATGTATAATCCTATTATGGGGATAATTTAATAACAATTAAGGAGGAATACAAGTTTTTATTATTGGGCATATACTTTTATACCTTTTAATCATCCTTAGTTACAGTAAATGTACCCCTTTGGCTCTGTCTTATAATAAAGCTCCCCCCTACCCACTTTTGACCACACAATGGGCCTGATCCAGACCTACGCCCGCAAGCGTAAAACTGGTAAAAATCACGCATCACGCATGTGCGAAAGTGGTAGTACAGACATCCGCCAGATCCAGACTTAAGCAAAAGCGATCATACGCTGGTACTATGCTATGGGCGTGAGAAGTCGTAACGGAGGTTGTTTCTAAGTATGCAAATGAGGAGAATGGGCGTCAAATCGTTTGGGTGCCAGATCCCAAAGAACGCTTATATAGTCGGATCTAAATCGTTAATCGAACGTACCTAGAGTAGATTTTTCTGACCCTGCGAACGAACGGCTTCAATATTATGTAGCGGTCATACGGATATAATACGCCGAACGTTCCATGTTTTTTTTTGTTTTTTTGTTTGAAAATCACAACACAATTGCAGTAACACCTGTAGATGTTTAAGAAATGTTACTTCCTCTCCTTTATAAGTAGCCAAAGTCTTTCATTAGTTGCTGTTGTTTTGCTGAGCCCTTTAGCTGCATTTAGCTGAGCATTGATTGGTTTGGATAATACATATAACAGTCATAATAAATAATGTTGAATGTGTACAAAAATGTTAACTATTCAAATATAGGCACTTTTTTTGTTTTTGTTTTTTTTTTATCACCATGCATATGTGTTATTTAATATGATCTAAAGCACCATAAGATTTTTTTGTTTGTTTTTTACATGCAGATGGAGCGTGCTGAAGAACTAGCTGTTGTAAGTGGCTTTTTCTTACATAATTATGAGTGTGTGTGTGTTTGTGTGTGTAGTGTATAGTGTTTGTTATTGTGTGTGTAGTTATAGTGTGTGTGTTATATGTTAAAACCATATTTTGGGGTACAGTTGTTTATATTTTATACAATGTATACAATGAATTTCCTTTTTTTTTTGTGGTTAATGTAAAAAAAAATTGATAATATTGTTTAATTATGTAATTGTAAGCATGTTTTTCTATCAGTTGATTGCAGCAGAAATGGGTAATCCGGCTGTGGAAGAGGAGCAGCCACGGAGGAGGGAACATCGTCTGCGTCCTTTACATCGCATGAGGACTCGTGAGCGCATCTATAGGCCACGTGTCAGCCTCTTTAACGTGACTGATGATGAGGTCAGGCGCATCTATCGCTTGCCACCACATATCATCATGGAAGCTCTTGCACTTGTGCAGAGGGACCTGACTTCTAATGTCATGTCGCGTACAGCAATTTCACCGCTAACAAAACTCCTGGCGGTGCTACAATTTTGTGCTACTGGCTCATTCCAGTGGGTCATGGGTTGCGCAACAGGAGTGTCCCAGTCATCTTTCAGTCATGTTCTGGACACGGTTTTGAGGGCATACCTGTTGCGCATGGTCCAATTCCTTCATATGCCATTGAATGAGGCAGCCCTTGTGGATATTCAGCAGC